>JAITYZ010001927.1:0-21233 GCA_027744595.1 Paronellides praefectus
TTAAAAGTACTATTATTGCTGCGTGCCTACATAGAGAGTTAACACATGTGTTATGTATGTTCCAGGTTAGCACAACTTTTTTTTCCACCGAATAGATATTTATATGCGGTAGCTCTGTTTTTTATACAAGAAGATTGCTAAAAGTTTTCAGATAAAAACAAGAGGAAAAGAAAGAGAGAGAGAGAGAGAGAGAGAGAGAAAGGATAAAAATTATTATGATGAGAACGTTGTATTGTTGAATGTTTTCCATCCCAACACTCTTATATTTTTTTACCTTATCATCAATGTTGACTGGGAAATGATATATAAATAAAGTATGATAGAACAAACAGGATAAAAAGAAGAGAAAAGGCACTCTCCCTTTCTACATTTACATAAACGTGTGCAATCTGATATCACTCTCTTTATTGGTTTTTGTTTTCCCATTTGTGAAATAGAAGTAATAACGATAACAAGAGGGAAGATTCTATAACCTTTTGTCTCTCATCATAAACTATACTTTTTATATGCCATATTACATGTGTGTGCTTTTGTGTGAATTTCATGGGAAGGATGAAAGGCTCGTGTTGATGTTGTTGTTGTTGTTGTTGCTGCTGCTGTACGTTTCCCTCTTGTTTTGACACACAAATCATATTATTCAACTTAATTTTACACCCCCATTTCAAGTGATACTGTGAGCTTGAGATATCAAAGTATAAAAAATAATTAAATTTTCCAAATTTATATATTTATATATTGTGCACGTAGTATATAATATACATACTATTATGCATGTAGGAATTCACACATTTAAATGTATTGACTTTGAGGACAGAAATCGTAGTATTTTGATAAAATCAACAAAAAAAACAATCGGCGTTTGTGTGTAAACCATATAATATGTGAGTATGTGTCGGGCTCGGCATTCAACATATGGCTTCATGTGTAATTTTAGATATGCAGAGGAGTGTATATTTCTGACGTGAGGATCAACTGAACAATAACCAAAAAAAAACAGAAAGGAGAGAGATATAATAATAATGATAATAATAATAACATGCCATGTATGATTGTAAACATTTTCGTGGGAACATATTTAACGTGCCATCATCACTACCATAATAATAATAATATACATATGCATACTCATATATGTTCGACATGGCTTTACATGGAAAAGATGGCGCAGCAGCGGCGTAAATGTGTGGCTTGGTAATTTTTTTTTGGTTGCTAAAACTCTTTGACTCTGGGATGATGAGAAAAGGCAGTATAAGGCTGGTAGTAGTATTGTCAAGGGGATAAGAGTGGAGATGAAAGGATGACGACGGTGATGTTGATAACGACAATGGTGAGTTGAGGGTAAGAATGGAACTAAGTAGATGAAGATTAGGTAAGACGCACTCAAGCAACAAACAAGGGCATGGTCATACATAAATGAATACACAATGGATACATGTTATTATCCGCTAAATCCACAGAGGAACGCAAAAAGGATAACAACAGAAAAACACATATGCAGTTTCTATTGCGGGGACTTGTGGTCTTGTTGGTGTTGGGGAGGAAAAGTAGCTTGGCTTTAAGGAAAAACAGGAGTTGGCGATATGAATACCACAGCGATTGGTTTCCGCATGCATGGCTAATGTTATTCTTACTCTAGTGATTTTCCTTAAAGAAAAGCGAAAAAATAAATACAAGCACACTCTCTCTCTCTCTCTTTCCTACTCGTTGTTGTCCTTGCCATTTTTTTTGTTTCCTTTTACCTTTAGCCCCACAACACACAATGTATATTATAGTCACCAAAGTAAATGCACATTTACTTTCTCCATTTCCATATGCTTTCTCTCCTTGCTCATTTCCTATGTAGTCATCTTGTAAAATATGCAATGGTGCTTTGTCTACTCTGAGCTACGTACGTATGCTAATTTACTTGCAAACGTTGGTTTTGTAGTGGGTAGGTATATTACTACGCATATTAGATAGATACACTCCTCTACACACTGCTCTTTTTGTTTGTCAGGAGAAAACGGAGGAGATTTTCTTACAACTTCCCTTTCTCTCTCATAGAAAGTGAAAGAGTTACTTTTGCTGCATCGCACCACCAACGACGACATTCAACTAACTACCTTTTTTTCAATTTGAATAAACAGACTTTGAGAAATGAAATCTGGGATTGAGAAACACATACACAATGTGAATTCACTTACGCATTGATTAACTTGCGTGGATGAGGGTGTATCTTAAATGTAAGTTAATACACTTTTGCGTGTTGTTGTACAATTTAACTCAAGTACCTCTAGTTTAAGTAAACAACATTTTTTGTTTACCCAATGAGTGCAAACAGATTCTTTTTTATTATTTTTTTTATATAAAAACGAAGAGAAGAAAATATATAATTAAGGATAAAGATGTTTACTTATTTTGTTACCTGCCCTCTCCGAAGAAAAAACGGGAGCATTAGGTGTTTTTTTGTGCAGGTAAGCTTTTCCTCTGTATTCATTACACGTAGCTATTTTACCGGTTTTATCAAAACAATCCGTGTTTGTTTTTTGAACAAAAATGTTCTTTTAAATATTGTCTCAACAAGTTTCCAGTGAACCTTCACATCCTTTTTCTAAAGCTGCTTTTTTACAAGGACAAGGAAGATTACTGTTGAAACCAGATCTGCTGGTCGGCCTCCAGAAACAAGCTTGCATTCGACAGAGTGGCAGAATTTGCACATGCTTCATACTTAAAAGTTTTTTTAGACACGTAAGTAATAAAACTTGGGTTTGTCAAGAATGTTATATGAGACACTTTACCTTGACTGTATATCTTTTAAACTTAAAAAAAGAAATAACCTTGGATTTTGTTTCGTAGAGGGCATTTGGATCGAGTAGGCAGGAGTTTTTCAAGGAAGGTTTTTTTAAGGAAAGGGAAAACTGACAAATGCAGATAAGATTAGTGCAATTCAGTGTTGTGGTTGATGTTATTTTTTTCCATATAACTACGCAATCAAAAACAAAACAAGCTTAACATCATCATCATCTTCCTCATCCTCCCATTTGGCAGATAGTCACCTTAGGCAACAGAAAAGATTTATACAGAAACTGACTTTGCCCTTTTTATAAAAAAGCAAGCGTGCTTTCGTGATTAACCTACGCCAATGTTACGTAAGTTGCATGTGAATGATTTGGATGATGAAAAAGTATACAAATTTTGTTTGGTAAAATCAGCCTATCCGTAAGTGAAATGAACATTCAAATTTTTGTTTTACTAAACTAGGCAGGTGCACAAACAAAAAACCATAAACAAGTTATATATTTTTTACCAAAATATTTATCTAACTATATACCTATTTTTCAACAGAGGATAAGCATCCTGTTTTTCTACAGGATAAGCAGATATACTGCCAATAAGCATAGGTAGTTGTAATGTTTGTTTCCTTGTACGTGTTTACTTTCAATGCCAAAATATAATCTACCCTGATTTTCAATAAGGCGATGATTCCCCTGTTTCAAACCCTCCACGTAAAATTGAGACTCCATTAATTACTAGCCGCTCCACTTGTTATTTCTGGTGATGACGGCCTGAATGAACTACAAACCATTTCATACAGACACTACTGCTCGCAGTACTAAGCTTTCACCATGTGAGACAGTGTACATACCTATATAGATATATAAGTAATAGATATCGTGTGTAGATGAAAAACTGCTAATGAGAAAGTAGAGGGAAAAGGACATTATACATAAGTCTTAGGAAACCATAAGAATGGAATCACACCATTAAGCGTAAATTATTAGCTCATAAACGTGCATAATAATAAGTACACCCAAAACGCACTAAAAATATATTGTATAAATATATCCCGTCTCATCTTTATCATTTCACACATCGTGTGTAAAGATGTGTGTGTGTGTGGGTGAGAGTGTGTGTGTTTGTCTCTCTGTGCATGCTCTCAGCAAGAATATAAAATATGACACGGTCAGTTAGCCACCAGCCAAAGTTTATCTGTGTGCTACATAAAAAATAAATAGGAGAGCGAAATTTTCTTCTCCTTTTTCATACATGCATCATCAATTTACTTGAATGAGACTGGTTGCAATGGATAAAAAAATATAACTTAACAAAATCATAGTCGTCTCGCCGCCACTATACATTTTCTACTACTACTCCTCCTGGCCTTGTTATCATAATCACACACATACATACATGCACACATACAAACACAAAAACAACATTGTTTAGATAAAAAGCAAGTAAGGGAGAGAAAAAAGGAAAAAAATAGATAGGAGAAGGCTCATTTATAACAAAAAAACAAATATCCATGGGTATAGGGAAAAAGGAGGAATAAACAAGAGGTCTAGTTTCAAAATGCGCGGTTTGAAAAACATCACAAGATTGAAAAACAGAGAAACCATGAGAGAATATTAAAGTTATAAAACGGCGGTGGCACTACTGTGGTGAAAGCTAAACTCGGCGATCCTGTGGATGAGGTAAAAGGCGAAAAAATGAAGAAGCAGTTTTCTCCCCAAAAAAATTATGTATTACGTATAAACATTTACACCAATGTATATTGTATATAAACCTGTATATATATATAGTATATAGGTAGATTGAGTAGAGAGACAATAAATGTTGTTGTTGCTTCGTGTGTGCATGTATCTATCCATGCATATGTACCTATGTTGCTGTGATCCACAAAATGATATGCGTGTGGTTTAGCAGGCCATTATCCAAAACATCAAGCAGCGAGATCTTGGCTCGACTTATTTTTTCTTTCTCCTCTCTCTCTGTAGTAGCTATCCACACACTTTTACCTACCACTGCCATAATCATCGCCACAACCGACACAAGACCGCCACTTCCATATTACCATCTTCCAAAACAACCATGTCATCTAGTTTACATTTATATTATACAGCATTGTTTACTTTAAACACAACACACAAGAAGATTAAAGATATTTTTTTCCTCTACTCCTTTTTCCCTTGTCTTCTTTTTTTTGGCAAGTGAGAACATACGTAATTTTCTTCTTCTTTTTTTTGCTTTTCCTCCTTGTAGAGGTTTTTTTGGGAATGGATATCTCTTTATATGGTTTATATATAACTTTATACATAATCTCGATATAACTTTATGGTTTCTATGTATACTAATATATGTTATATATGTACCTATCTAATGAAATGCACCTTGCCACGAAATTGTGATACATTTTTTTTAGAAAGTATTGAGATCATGGTGATAATGATGTACCACAGTAGTGAAAGTTATGTGTTTTCAGAATAATGTGGAAAAATGGAACCAACCCTTTTTACACAATCCATATCACATAATTAATAATGGCATTTGGTGCAGGAAAACAAAAATTCTTCCATATCTACTTTAATAACGTTAGTACATCCGCGTACTTTACAAAATTTTCAACAAGTAAACAACTCAATATTTTATGGCTATGCAATATTGCATATATATGCACACGTTTTAAAAAATGAGTGAATGTTTTGTAGGTTTCAAATAAAAAAAACTGAGCAGCTAAAAAAACTTATTTATTTATATTTTTCATTAATACAACTGCGTGTGGGGTTCTAAGAAACACTGGATCATAACACAAAAATGTTGGAGCGTTGAAAGAAATCATGTTTCATATTTATCCGTTCTCTACTCAACGTAAAAGTAAGTCAAATAATGGCACTCGATCTAAAATGATGATGAGTTGTAAAGATTGAAATAGTTGTTGTTGTTATGTTCATATATCGTAGCATTACACGCGCCTAGTCATTTTTACCGGTAACATTACTCCATGTGTGTACATATAGCATACTGCTCTGTTCTCTCTATTGGTGCGCTGTGTGTTGAGCTTGTGGCTCCACTCATCCGTTAATACAGCAACAAAAGTTTCGGAAATTGAGTATTGACAAGAGCTGGACAAAACATTCCTTGATTTTTTGGTAGAAATGAATAGACCGAAAAAAATGTCTGTCTTAAAAAGTGACTCGCAGTCAAAAGCTTTCCTTTCTGTACCTCAAATGGCTATATGATTTAGCCTTTTATTCTTGTGCTTTCATCCTTGCCTTGTTGTTTATTTTTACTTTTTACCTTACACATTTTTTTATTCCTTCATGTGCCATGTGCCATAATACTGCACAATTGACACTTCACAACAATGCATTTATATATACTTCTATATGAAAGCTATGTACCTATACATATAAACTAGCAGGTGCATTGCATGACTAACATTGTAAAAGGATGATCATAAAACTGTACAGAAAATCCGCACATTCCAAGAATAAAATACTTTTTTTTCTTTTGCTGTTATCATCATCATCATCCACAATATAAAAAGCATATATCTGAGACAAGGTGAATATTTTTTTTTCTTCTATTTTTTTTGGGTAGGAGCATAATAAAAAGTGTTTGGCTTAAAGCCTTTTTCTCCTCTCCTGCTTCTCTCATAAAATAAAGATGTACCCATGTTTAACTGACTGCTCATTCGTTGACTGTTTGTCTGGGATATTATAGTCCCTTGGTATTTGGTATTAGCACTTTCTATTTGTTTTTCACGCACTTTGCTTGACTTTGGCTGGCTCAGCAATAGTAGTAGTAATAGTAGAGGCGAGAGCAAAAGCAGCACACGACATTGAGAAAGAGAGACAGAGTTGTGCATGTGCAAGTTGAGCGTAGATATATATGGTTTTTTTTCGGGGATCTCTAAAGAAAAAAAAGGCACTTGAGCTTGGTCTTTTTTTTGTTTTATTATCATTATTCTCACGAAGCAGCAGTATCCAGAAAGAATGTGCTTGTTAGTAGTACATGTGTATATTTAGGTGGAAACACACGCACACACACATACACACATGTAGACAACAACACAAAATTGTTCATATTCGCATCATTTATTTCTGAAAACGAGAGAGAAAAAGAAGGACTGTGTAAAAAAAGCTCACACATTCAAGGTTTCTTTTTCTCTCTTTTTTCTTCTCTCATATGAGCGTGTGCTCAGCATACATTATTTACAAAGTTTTTAGAACCTCTCCTGTCTTATCCTTTCTCTCCCTCTCTCTCTCTTGTAAGCTTTTTTTATTGCTAACCTCAAATGTAAACAGAAATTAGCGGAGATGGTGAAAAAAAGGTAGACCTTTTCTTCCTTTTTTCCTAAACTGTTTCTGGCATTGGGTTTCCTTCCACTTTTTCTGTATCATCATCATCCACCCAAACCATAAACCATCAAAAAAATAAGCCAAGTATTTTTTTGTATACCAAGCAGGATATACTGTGCGATGATGTTGATGGTGACAACTTTTTTTTTATGTATTTTACTTATTAAAGATATTATGGGATGAGAAGGAAGGAGAACATGTAATTTATGAGATTGTCTCTTCAGCATCAACAACAATCACTGTCGTCAACATGGTCACACACGTACTCATACAGCATATGAGCAACTTGAAACGTGTCCGTGCGTATTTCTGCTTGTGTGCTTTCCAAAGTTAAATCAAAGGACAGTGTTGGATTATATGACATGAGTACATACATATGATGATGATTATAACCATTTGTACATATGCATTATCAACAAAATCATCGAGGTACAAACTTGCAATCAAATGGATACCCTTGACATAAACTCTAGCCATCCACATGGATTTATATATATTTTTTTTCGAGTATAAGCTCTCATTAACATCTTCTTCTCCACCACCGTTCATCACCAGAAATGAAATAAAAAAGCGTAAAAAAACACAAAAAAGTTGAAGGAGATATTTTCTTGTGCAACATCAAATTAGTTTTCTCTATATAATATGGCTAATGGGTGTATGTGTTTGTGTAGTGGTAGGAGGAGTAATGATAACAAGGCCCACGGGGATAAGCTGAAGATGATACTTCTCAATCTTTTCCCTTTAGGCTTCCTTTTTTTCAAGGATAACTTTATCCTCGCTCACAAAACAAGCCTTCTTTCATACCACCATCTACCTACATACATCCTACCATCCACATCACGTAAACCGCATATTGTAGAGAGATACAGGAAGAAAAAAATGATATTACATTACAAAATAATAATCCATTACGTCGTAAACAGCAAAGCAGGAAAGTTGGGTTTCCACCACCTACATGTTTTCCACGTAAAAAGAGAGCATGGCTTTTTATTTATGAATTAGTGTTTAAGCACGCTTACGTTTATACCCATTTTATTTATTTTTAGCCAAGATTGCAGTATTTTGTTTCCATACTTTTTTAGTAGCGGTGTGTGTGTGTGTGAAATGCCATTTTACCCGGTTAATTTTTCCCTTGCCACGACTACTATTTCATAAATCCTACAATAAAATGTCATTTCTACCAGATTGCACTCAAGCACTTGTTGTTTGTTGCTCCTCTCTAGAAGAAAAAAAAAAGGAAAAAGATGACGTTATATAACTATTACATATTATCATCATGTCCTCATCATCATCATCATCATCATGTCCATAAAATATAGCATTTAATGATGATGAAGATGCCTTTACCATGTTGTCTTTTTCATAATGATGAGGATATTTTTTTTTCGTCTCACAAGCCATAAGCACATTGGCACGAATTTTATAACGTGATAAATCGCAATACCACTACTACTACCACTACTATATATAGTGGCTGTGTAAACTAAACACGTTTCATAATTTTGTTTCACGGCTACTTACTTAATAGGAGGGAAAAAAAGTAGTAGTATAATATATTAGAATGGGGATCCTGCTTTTAGGTGATGATGATAATGGGAATAGTTTTACTTAATAAACTAAAATATGTTCCAAGAATGTTGTAAAAAAATGTAGGCATGTAGCAAAGTAGGAAATATATACCATGTAGGTATATAGGTTGTATTAGGATTTAGCGTGAATTTATGTGTAAACACTTTCAAGTTGATCTGTTGTTGGTGTAAAAGAGTCATGGAGAAGGCTTGAAACACTCCATCATTTCAACGAGTATTCATCATTCAACATCATGTCATAATCACGCTGGCTACATCATTACTCTGGTCCTCTCTTTCCTTTTCTCTCTCTCTCTCTCTCTCTCTCTTTACGCCTAACATTTTGCACTATATTTTATAGTATACTTACTTGTCATAGTAAAACTGATGATGGGAAGGGTATTGAGGAAGAAAGGAAATAAGTTACCTATTTGCTTTCTTTACCAATAATATGCGATTGCCACACACATATTTATTTTTCACACACACACTCACCACTTTCACTGTCCTGTTCGCTTGGTTTGCTATGCACATACATCATGTATTTAAGTAACCAAACTTGTTCTTTAGACAACACCACAGGACATCATCATTACTACTATAAATGGTAAGAAGAGGAGTTGAATGTGCGGTGAGCTTATAGGATGGGGCCACCAACCAACTACCACCAACAAACAAACTCGTTGATTCACAGAGAGAGAGAGAGAGAGAGTGAGAGTGTGTGGAAGTTGCTTATATTTCCATTACATTTCTCAGATAAAGTACACATTTTTACACATACACAAAAAAAGCTATTACTTATACACATCTATAATATAGAGAAAATAAGTGAGCCTATAATTCTTCTCACACGAGTGAGGGAGGAAGAGAGAGGAAGACAAGTTCAAAGGAGTAGCAAGCAATTTACGACGACTCTTGACAATATCAGCTGGATGGCCAATGGTCGCGACTATACATATTATTTTCTCTCGACTCCTTTGTACTTGAGCTTGGAGGGCATACATACATGCATTATTATAGTCAACTTTTCTTTTATGTTGGACTGCCAAGAAAGAAGAAGGAGAGGACGTGCTAAGCTAAAAAAAAGTATATGAATTGAAGTATTAACGAAAATGACCATGGTCGTTGTCGTCGCTCTTTCTCTCTCTCTCTCTCTCTTCTTCCTCTTCCTCCTCTTCTCTCTCTCTCTCTTTGGGTTGCTGCTGTTTCTTTTGAATAAGTGCAAGGAGCATGGTATATCAAGTAGCGTGACACACAGCAAGTAAGAGAGATGGAGTGAAAGAGTTAGGATGGTGTATGTGTGCCTGGCCATCAAGTATATTTCATAGATAAAAAGTCAAAGGACTTGTGTGCCTCTCCACTTGAATTTATTAGACTGGCTGTGTGAGGTTTCATTGCTGGTGGTGATGGTGGTAATGGGGCTGATCAAAGGGGAAAAAAGAGGAAAGGCTTCTTGCGAGGACAACTGTGGAAATAAGTTGCAA
Organism: Paronellides praefectus; assembly: GCA_027744595.1. NCBI lineage: Eukaryota > Metazoa > Arthropoda > Collembola > Entomobryomorpha > Paronellidae > Paronellides > Paronellides praefectus. The sequence goes on from JAITYZ010001927.1 coordinate 10,174, forward strand.
TGGCAATCATGTGATCTTGAGTTTTGGAATGAGCTGTGCCACCAAAAAAGCTTCTCCTAAATATTAGGCATGGATATATATTTTTTTTATAATGGACATACATACCTACCTTATGTGCATATCTACACGTCCATCCTTGTAGCCATCCATGTAACATTGCAAATGAAGAACAAGTCATAATATGAGCATGCACATGAAATGATCCAATTTTGCAGAAAAAAAAGAAGAGTGCCATTTGCTACTAATTCTGTTGGAGACGAAGGAGGAGAAAAAATATAGACATGAAAAGTATGTGTGATGGCGTACTTAAATGGCCGCATAAAAAATGTGCTTTTTTACCCAGCCGCAAAATGCACTGCATTTAAATACACACCAAAAAGATTGTATTTTTTATATTCAATTATTTTGATACATTGAAAAAGGTAACTAACTACACATATTATGCAATTTCATATGCGTTCATATCAGTTTTCCATTTCACCAAAAAAAAATTAAACACATTTCTCAGAAATACTACGTATCTTCCAAGTATATTTTTCCAGTGTATTTGATTTTTTCAAGTTTTTTTCTCCATTTTTTCTTTCGCTGTATCAATGTTACTTTAAAGAAAAAATTTAATGGCAAGGTTTTTTTTTCAATTGCCACCAATACTTTATACCCACTCAGTATTTTTTTTATTTTTTTAAAGAAAAGCTGGCAAACTGCAGAGCGAACACGTAAAGAGAATTTCGATTTAAAAAAAATATATATATAAAAACTCTATCAGTATTTAAGAATATTCATATGAATACAATAAGCAGTTTAAAGAAAAAAATGCACCCACACCCCATTCATTGATACGTTACATAGGTATTTATTATTGTATATAAAATATGTGCATTTTTAGTATTGCCATTTGCTATTGATCCTGAATACCAGTTTCTTGTTACAATAAATTCTCACGCTACTGCTACTACTACAAGAAGTAATCTAGCTGCAGTGTGTGTCCTACCTACTATTATACAGAAATATTTATAGATATATTTCTACACTCTCGCTCTTCGGCTCTTCAGCCAACTTTCAATCAGCTCACTTTTTTTTATCTACGTGCCAGTAAAGATCCTTTTTCCTCTCACACATTTTACGGAAATTTAACTTCACTCACTCTCACTCACACATACACACATGTATACAGTCAAAGGCCAAACAATTTTCGTTTTTTTTTCTCTCTCCATTCCCTTTTTTTCGTCCCGTCTCTCTACTTGCTTTGTTACAAAAATATTCCAACCACGTGGATCCTGATTTATGAAGACTAAATCAAATAGTTTTTTTTCTGTAAAAGTGAAAAAAGTAAAAACTATTGAAAAAAGGGGACCGTGAAAAAACTATGACTTTATATATACACACGTGTATATATATACGTGAAAGTGATGTGTGATATTTGTTGTACAAAAACTGTTTCAATTGAAAAGTTTGCTCAAGTTGTTACTAGTGAAGAAAGAATGGGAAATACAGCAGATCTATAAAATAGCGTGTCCACAAAATATCACATCATATTATACCAGTTGAATATTAATGCGTCAGTGGCAACTCTCTCTCTCTCTCTATCTCTCTCTCCCTCTTTCTCTTCAACCAGGAAACATATCTGTATGCATGACTGGTTTTTTCTATGTATGTATTGTATTGTATATATGGATGTACATGATATGATCACTGTAGTTTCCCTTTGTCAGCTTTGTACTACCACTATATATTATGTACATGGGTAGTTGGATAACCATCATAAAATAGACGGACATTGTGGGAACCAATACATGATTCTTTGGTCGTGTGTGTGTGTGTGGACTGTGGACTGTGGACTGTGGTGTGGTAACCATCAAGGAAACCAGATCACATATCGTCGGATTCGCAGACACACACTCACGCATACCATTACATACGCACACGTAGTCCACAAGGCTTTAAAATAATGTCCCATGTGGAGATTTCTAATAGTGGGAGTGGTGTTGGGGCTGGTGCTGGTCCCACAGATTACTTTTTTTTCGTCTCATAGCTTTCCTCTTTTTCATTTGAAACAAACTTTTTTTGTTGAAACGTGTTTCCAAACACTGGATTTTCACAGTTTTTTCCATAAATAAAAGTTTTCAAAGTGCATTCATTCACTATTCTCTATTCACTATTCAGTATATACCATAATGTCGCATTCATAAAAAAATATTACAATACTTACAGCTTTTTTGACTGGCAAATGGGCTACTTTTCAAAAGTTATAATGTATCAAGATAGCATGATCCGTCACACAAATTTTGATGATGATGATAGCGTCAAAAAGGAAGCTGCGCGAGCAATTGTATTTTGTATACGCCACCAGCGTTGTACTTTTCCCAATTGTGTCATATTGCCAAGTGTTATTGTAACAAAGCGACAACACTACCCCAGCATCAAAACATCAAGTCACCATCATTTTGGCATTGTCGACTGAAAACAATGGACAAATTAAAAGATACAAAATGTTGTGTGCATGCCTATCATCATCTACCCCAAATACATTCCCTCCTTTCAAATTCAAGGCAACAAATAAAATTTTAAGACTGTTAATTTTCCTTATCTACTTGTGTAACGATTAACAAAATCATTAGTAATAGTATCATCATTATCATTACTCCTTCCTTTTGCATACACACAGCTTATACAGTGGTGACAAGTGAAAGTAGAGCAATGGCTTGTCCCCATTCACGTCTACCAATAAACACTACTGTCCTGTTATCTTGACGATGATGCTAAAAGAATAACACCATGTCATAACTTTTGTGTGCGGTGTATAACAAATAATGTCATCACTTAATATGATAGTATCCGTATCATCATCCTCATCATCAACATCATCATCAAACAGCTATATTTGGTTGCTATCATCATCATCATCGTCGTAGTATTCGAGGAAGGGAGACGCTATTACAATCCACCCCCACACATTGAAGCAGAAGCAAGAGACAGGGAAATAAAACCCTTTTTTCAATTCATCGATCGGTAGAAATAAAGTTGACAATATATTTATTACGATAGCATTAAACTTACATCCGTCGTCCATTGAATACCAAAGTGTACAAAATGATGGTCTGTTCTGCCTTGATCTCCCTTGCTTTACGTGCATTTGTTACGGGTTTGAACTGTATAATGTACGTTTCTTCTCCTCTTATTTCTTACATAGGTGGTATAATATATATGTTATATCTACATGGAGCATATATTTTATATATAATGTTTGTACCCAAATGGCTCTATTGAAACCCAGGAAGAAGGGAGGGAGGAAGCAAAAAGGATGAGACGAAGAGGGGAAATGTGATGATATGAATGAATGAATGACTGTGTCCGTCTGAATTCAAATAATATTGCCATCATGCCAGAAAAAAATATATATGAAAGAATCGTCCTTCTTCTTCTACTCCTCGTCGTAATAATAGTGGGAGTTATAATAATGGAATAATATTCTTTCATAATAATAATATCAGTAATATTTCTTGTGTACCGCTCACCACTATCTCTATCTGCAATGAAAAAAGGAAAGAGCGGAAGGAGGATTTTTTTCTCTTTTCTTCTTCTTCTTTTTTTCTCTCTCTATTTCACTCTATCGAATTGCATCCGTGTCATATGCGTCATTGATAGTTAAGGTCTTTGCACATTGAAATCAGTAAAATGGGAATATACACACCCATTGTCATCATCATCATCACCATCATCATCATTCAGAGGAGGAGATGTTGGGTTCGTGAGAAGTTGCTTGATTTCTGATTCATTGTATAATTCGTACATATTATCTATTGCCTTTGTAGCTGCATGCCTGAATGTCATCACTTTATACAGCCATACATGCACCACCGCCGCCACTTGGATTTGTGGAGGAAATTCACCCACTCATCGCCAGTCAGTCAGTTAGAGTTTTTACATGGACCCATTGAATCCTCCATGTATCTATGTATGTATACCTACTTACTTGCTCAAGAGATGATCGTACACGTTTAGTAGTATAAAATCAAATCGAGAGAAAGTTTTAGGCCTCTGACATGATGATGAAGAGTGCTCCCCCAACCCTCAAAAAAACAAAATTGCTACTTCTTCGCTTTTAATGATGATAATACAGCTATTGCTTCCATTCATTCTTTTGGTGTGCTCCTACCCAGGAAACTTCAGGTTTATGCATCATGTCATTTCCTTTTATTCATCATAACTTTTTTCATCGGGAAAAAAATATTTAGAGTCCCTCTCAGAAACTCAAACATCGCCATCATCATCATCATCATCTTAGTATTATCACAAGAGGATATGTTACCAAATTAGGTGATCACTATGAAGATGATGATGCCCTTTTGCTTTCTTTGGAAATATCTTTGGAATTTTTGTATAACAGTGGAAAATATGTGTACCTAATGGGGATGCTGCAATTGACGTTGACTCACTACCGTACCCACAACAACACCAACAAAAAGACTGTTTAGGTGAACGGGACAGATGGAAACGGGAGAGCAAAATCCAATATGGATCCGGAAGCTCATAAAATGAATCGCCGTCTCTTGTGCATCAGTCTACGTATATACTGCAGTTAAGCTAGTATGCGTGCATGCATGCTGAGTTCTTAAATACATATATTACAAAATATTATTTCATCTAAACGGAATAATATGCCATTATGCAGCCATACCAACCCCCAAAAAAATAAATAATAATACAAAATTTTCCTCCAGACAAAATAGTGTATGGTCAAGTTACCCAAATAAAAATGGGCATTAATTGAAGAATAATCCGCAAAGGATATTTTATTTTCACTTTCATTCTAGTACCAAGTCATTCATGTGGTTTCCGTTGACAGAGGTGTAACTAGAAATATTTTGTACATTTTTTATGAATTGTTCCATGTCATTTCCATAAAACATCATTTACTTTTGTGACAAGTTAAATTTCGTGTCTAGTGGCGCTACTACATATTCTTGGCGCACTCTGTACACTCTTTCTCTCTCAAAATTTCTACTAACACTTCATGTAAATATGTTTCCCAATTAGATTTTCAGAAGCAGAAAACCCAAATAACTTGAATGTCTAGGTTAGAAACCGCGACAATGACCTTCGCATAGTCCAATGTGCAGGGTTATCACCACCCTCATATCATTGCATTCAAAACAACGGACGTTTTGGAATGCGTTGTGTAGGTAAATATGAGACAGAGCTTTACAAACCCAGCAGTTGCAGACGACGAAATAAAAAAAAACACGTGCATATGGGAGCACTTGCCTACTTTAACGTACGCACGCTACAAATGAAAGCAGGAAAAAGTGTTTAGACGCACACACGTGTAACCTTTTAAAAGGATCCCACCATCACATAAGTGCACATCAAAGTAATAATAATAGCGGATGACTTCGACCGTGGTCATACTAACAACAACAATAATAATATAAATATACGCAATAAAAAAATCGGGTTGAAAGAAAAGATGCAACTGAACAAGTTACTCTCCATGAAAAAGCCAGAAAACTCTGTTTAGTAGTACCAAACAACTTTTTGCCTCCCCAATAAAAATTAGTAATTTATTATAAAAGTTATTAACCTCAAAAACACTCTAATGTTTATGTTTTCTCTGGAATCTCCAGAATTGGAATGTGTGATCCTTGGTACTAGACTCAGCCTTATACTTACATACGACTCGTGTTCAACATTTTTTTTCCCCACAACATTCCAGACACAATTTAAAAACAAAAATAATATTCTACTAGTCAAGGTGATTCCTATCCATTCTTTTTCCTTTTTTCCTTCTCCAGGCATGCCTCTGGTATGCCAGAAGAAGCTCATGGTTACTATGTTGATCATCGTCGTCGTTGTCGTCTTGTGCATGAAATCACGCTGTTATGCTATATCCTAGCTCCCTTTTGCAAATGCACCGTACTTTCTTTTTTTACAGAGCTTTGTGTGTACTACACGCTGTGTAGAATGAGTATCCAGAAGTTATATTTAATGTAGGTGTAGAGAATGTGGAATACAACGCAACTTGTGTAATAATAATGATGATGACGATGATGATAATAATAATATGGCAAGGACGAAGTGCAAGTGAAAGAGAGAGAGAGAGGCGCTCTTTCAAAAGAAAAGAAAGGAGAGAAATGGTAAGATGCCATCATTAAAGCATATAAATCTGCCTGCAGGAATAGAGCCTCGCTTGGACAATAAAATTTCCACATTTTCTCCATTAACTCCTTTCTTTATGAAGCATTGTGTGCGTGCGTATGAAATTTGCAGTTATTGAAGCCAGCAGACAGACGAGGTACAAGGACAAGAAAAAAAACCGTCTACATTATTTCCATGATGCTCTCTAAACTCTACCTTTTTTCTACCTTGTTCCCTTTCCTCTTTTATATCTTTCCGTGACGATCCCATCCCATTCTTAGTCTAAAACGAGCAATGATGATAGGCATAAGAATATATATTTTTAACTTGAAAGAGAGTAGGGGAGTATGGGAAAATGTAGTTGAGAGGGAGAGGGAATATCCATAAAACCATGTCGTATGTTAGGTCGTACATTTTAAAATTACTTTTAAAAATTACTGCACCAAAAATCATAGCATAAAATAAATTGTCTTCTGCTCACTTTACGGAAAGTGGGGATGTTTATTTTTTGTCTATTACTCCCATTCTTTTGTTCCTTCTTTTACGAATCTACTCTTCAGCTAAAGTAGGTAGCCAAGGTTTACGCAGTGTCTGTACCTAATCATCTACGCATAGTGCATAGCTTGAAAAAAGAAAACAAGAAGTGAGGCCGCATTTCTCGGTTTTTTGTGCACAGTGCACACCACTGATCAATAAGACGTTAGCACATTCCAAAATTCTTTTTCAAAGGTAGAGAAGACAGGTATTTCTCAAAATAGTAATCAGTAGAGAAAAATAAAATCCTTCCGGTAAAAAAATGTGTAGCTCTATATTATTATCTCATGTGGCCCCCTACTATCAATCTGAGAAGAAGAAGAATGTATTAAGATGAACGAATGAAGTTTCTGGAATGTGATTCAATTCAAAGTAGTAGAGACTTGCTCCTTACATCTCGTGCAATTCCAAGTTTTCATTTCCTAATGCCAAATTGAATAAATGAATTAGCTAAAAAAAATTGTATTTAATAAAGCATACAGAAAAAAAGTTTGAGACGTTTACTGGTTCCGTTCGTACTTGGTGCACCCAAAAAAATAGTTTTCTTTTCACATTGCATACCATCTTTGTGAACCATCAAAGAGGGGAAAGAAAAGCGTTTGTGTGTGCGTTTCATGACCCTGAGCCATTTTTTTACGCACGTTCATTTGTTCAAGTGTGTGTTCCGACCGGCTCCACCACACATACATTTCTAACATTAATATTTTTATTATTACTATTATTATTATCATCATCGTTACTACTACTGCTCCTGCAGAAGCTCATATTGTAGATATGCTATTGAAAAAAAGAAAAAAAGTTTTCTCGTAACATTACGCACAATGGTAATAATAATAGATGCTGTAGTAGTAATAGAAGCAGTGAAACAAACGACGGCGTCGTCGGCACCAATAATAATAGTAATACATTGGAAGAGAGAGAGAGGAGGCAAGGTAACAACCATATCAGCCAAAGAGAATAATAAGAAAGGTGTGAGCTAATGATGATGGTAATGGGACATGCCATTCCACTTGAGTTCATTCGGACAGACCGGGAAAAAACCCACAGAAGAAGAACAAGACGAACAGAAGAAACAAAAGAAATGACGATAGTTTCCTGTAGCTATTTTCTTCTCAATTTTATGGCGTTCCTTTTACTCCATCCTCAATGCTTCCCTTTATTCTAGACTACCTACCTTACCTACATCACATCCTACCATCCTTATAATATATTTTTTTGTTGGCTACGCCATAACAATCATTTTTATTTCTCATACTTTTGTTTTTCAGATAAATCATATAATTCACAATAAAACATGCTACTACTGTGGATATATATATATACACTGACGCTAATATTATTTAGGCAACAAACCTGAGACAAGTATCTCCAAAGATTTTTGTACAAGTACACCGTCTCTTTGAATACATGGCTACTAAAATAAAGTGAAAGTATAGTAAGTAGTGGTGGTGGTGGTGGTGCTGTTAAAAAAAAGAAGTGGCATAACTTCATTTTTTTTGCTGAATTGCTTAGATGCTTCCTTTCTTTTTTGACATCTTGAATCCTCTTAAAGAGAACGCGATTCGGATGTCTGCCTGTGTCTATGTTTGGGAGAGTTGTGCACTGCTGCTGCTGCTGCTGCTGCTGCTAAATTGAAAAAGCAAGACAACCCTTTATCTCAACAAGATAGGTATCCCAAGTAAAACGATGAGATTGTACAGTTGGCAAAAAAAATAGCGAAGAGGAAAAAAAATATCATGCTTTGTTTGCGTTTTCTCCACTTGGCTGACACATACACATTATGGATGATGATGATAGAAGTACTACACAGACTAAAAAAAGTGTAGCACAAGAGGAAAATTAGGTATATCATTTAAGTAAAGTAGTAGTGGAAAGTGGCGGAGCAGCAGCAGGGCTGTAGTAGAAGAAACAGCATTAAAGATATGAACATTGTACATTTTTTTCTTGTTGAAACAATCCAGTTAGAAAAGAAGTTGAGCAAAAAAAATAAAAGACTAGAGAAAACTAAGGTGAAAGACAGGTGAATTTTTTTTCGGGATTCATGCGTAAGCATTCCTTCTACTTTTGGCAGATAGCTCTGTAAAACAAGAGACAGAGAGCTGTGTACTATGAAGAGAAAAAAACTGAACAAAGCAATTATATTATGTATCTTGATACTGGTATACAGCTGGTAGCTGTTCACAACATAGATATACGTTTATGTTGCTTATATTGCAAAGTAGTTTAGTGAAGGTGGTGTGTGTGTGTGTTTGTGTGTAAGCATCCTTTTCACAATTTTCATAAACAAAATTGAGAAATTTACTAGAAGGGACACTTTAATTGCATTTTTTCACAAATAAATTCACCTGTCTCGATTAGCCAGAGATTTCCATTTGAAATAAAATTGAGAAGAGGAGGAAAGACAAGCCTGTTTAAAAATATGTAGGTATGTATGTATGTAATATGAAAAACGAGCAATGTACAAATTCCTTTCTTAAGGTGTAAGGCAGAGAGAAAACCGGTAAATGATTTAATAGTTCCATCCACTTTTCCAGGTACAGAGCCTACACATTTATGTGTGTGTTTGTGAGTATTTAGAGGTTGCGGAAGTAATGGTGGCGGTGATAGTTGGATATTCGTTTGAAGTAGCAAAATAGACATCTCTCATCTACACACAAACATATGAGTATGTAATGTATGTATGTTTATATGGCCCCAACACACAACCTACATTACAAGTTTACACATAAACATTAATTTTCGAAATTGGTTCCTTTTCGCCCCATTTTTTTGTTACATAATTTCCCCTCCACTTTCGAATCCTATCCAAATAAAATAAAATATTTCTTAGTCTAGAATCCTGTCTCTATACAAACCCGTCTTGTTTCTCATATTCGTCGTTTTGCTTGCCCACACACACACACACACCAGCACATAAACTCGATTCAAAAAAATAAGGGAAAAAAGACAAGATGAGCGGAATATTAGAGGGAAAAAACGGTTTTTGTTGTTGTTGCACTACTTGCAGTAGTAGGAGTAGTAGTAGCACAGTACTACTTTGAAGAGGACCAAGTAGTTGCTGTAAATTGCTTTATCTTCGTGCCAGCTGCTCTTTCCCTCTCTCTCTTTCTTTCTGCTCCACATGACTAACAATGACTCACTCTGTTACTCCTAGTTTTCCACTTTCTTCTTTTCAATTTTACAAAAAAAAATGCTCTCATACGGGAAGACGACGAGGAATGTGTCTACTGATGTGACTTGGAAACAATCAACCGGAACACGATGCAAATTTATATTATAATAAAATAAAATAAAAAAGAATGAATGGATTGAGGAAGATACAGATAGCACTCTTCTCTCTCAACTACAAAACCAGGAAACGGGAATAAAGAGAAGAACAAAAAGAATGCACTGGCATATAACAAGCCATTTTCTACTTTTCCATCTCTCACTCTTTACATTATAATATGTGTATGTGTGTGTGTGCTCATATCTTTTTCACAAAGTGGAAGAAAAGCTGAGCAAAAGAAGAACAACAAGAGGAAGCAGGGCTGAATGGAGGGAAAAAGAGAGGGAACCGAGAAAAAGACTCATCTTCCTTTTCTATTTCCGATACATAAATCACTCTTGGCGTGCAAAACTACCACCACCATACCACCTCCACCGCTACTACTACTACTACTACTACTACTTGTACTAAACACATACACAACTATTAGTATACCTTCATACTTATGCACAACCTACTAAATTGAAATTGTGTACGTGTATGAGCGTGTATCCACAACGACAACCAGGCTGTTATATATTTTTTTGGCCTTGTCTTAATACTACAACAACAGTTAGATTTATTCATTCTTTTTTTCCATAAAAAGAAACATTTTTTTTGTACTTTGTAGATGGGATAAGGGGATTCTTGCATTTACTTCAAGGATCATTGCCGTTACCTAATGTTCTTGGTTGATTGTGCACTTAACCCACACAGATCACCACCTATGTATAATAAAAACCGTATAGCCAAGCAAGTCATCATATCTATTTCACCAGAATTGTTCTCGATTTCCAAAAATTAATGTTAAGGTTTTCTTCTACAAAATGTAATGTTGAGAGACCAAAAGTATATATTGTTTGTGTATACTTTTGTATATATATATATAGTACAATGTATACATTCATATACATTTATGTGTTTTTGGAAAAATATATATTTAAATGTACGAGTGATCTTAAAACAAAGTGTAATTTCTCAAAGAATTTATTTTAGCGTTTATGCGGTAAAAAAAACTACGCGTTCCTAAAAAAAACGTCATCAGTTAAACGCCAAACTGTTTTTTAAAGAAGCATTATGTAAATTTAAAATGTCAAAATATTCAGGTGAACACTGTCCTAATGACTCATTTGCTTGCTAAGGT
>JAITYZ010001928.1:0-11887 GCA_027744595.1 Paronellides praefectus
TGTCACCAGATATGCAGAGCATCATCAGCAGATTTGTCTACTTGTCTGCAGTAGCGGTGGTGGTGTTCAACTAGTCGGTTCACAACTTTTCTCAAAATTCTCATTTCTCTTCTTTTTTTCCCACCCAGCATTTCAAAGTAAAATATAAGCTGAGAGAAAAAATAAAAGAGAGTTTTGCAGCACAATTCTGCAAAGCTTCTAACTGCATGGCACACACACCAACCAAAAACCCCATATTCAATAGACAACACAAAGCCATAAAGCTCTTTTATTATTTTTAATAGAAGCCTTTTTTCTTCTCCTTTCATCTTTCTTGTACATTCATATAATCAAGTCGATTATTTTCGGATGACGGTGACGATCATGTTGACGATGATAGAAAATAGTATTCTTACTCGTCTCTTAGTTCACAACCACAACCACTACTAATGTTATGTATTATAGTTTGTATATATACAATAATAATATAGTTCACAACTACTACATATACATTTTTTCTGCTAATAATAACGACCTCTCGCTCCCAGTCAAATCGCAAATCATCAACTCTGTTGCTGTTGCTGCTGCTGCTCTACTTTATCCATCCATTCATTATGTGATGTGAGTTCCATGATGATGTTGATGATGCTAAACAGACTTTATACTTTATATAAACAGATAATGATAATATTATCTATACAAACTGTGTATTTTATAGGAAGGCTTTTGAAATTTACTTATATGTTAAGTTCAGAGTTTATGCAACAACCATATCTCCTCCTGGGATGGGTTTGGTGTGTCTCAGTGAGCTTCTGGCTTCATATTTTACATAGGTACATACAAAAAACATTCCATTATAATACGAGAAGCAAAACAGAAGACGGCCAGGGAGATGCCTAGTTAGTTGTATATGCAAACAGGCTCCGCTCTTTTAATACTGTTATCTTTGCGAAATGCAAAATGTAAAGTTGAAGTAGACGTTCCTCTCTTGCTGCCTCCGTTCCTCATCTACTTCATATTTGTTGAGACACACACACATAACATGCCTCATAACATTTCCATATCTCACCTTTTATTTTTTGCCGACGACATGTTTCACAGGAGAATCATCAATGTCATCACTACATCGGCGGCATATAAAGATACTATACTTTCACTATATACCTATATAAAACATAATACCTATACAAATAATATTACATTACCTTACATAATATGCCTATCCATTTTTTTTATTGTATCGACTTTTTTAATATATAAAATTGAAAATATGAATAAGTATCATTTTTATTTACATAACATCTCATCATTCTATGTCAATGTGGATTTACCACTCGAATCATTTTTTTCCACCTTTCCATCAAAAATGTAATCAAATCAAAATCTCATGATTTGAGTTTTTCATTAAAAATACATTTACTTTACTCCCCCGGCTACTCGCTCACTTTTTCTTTCCATTTTTCAATCGTTTATTGGTTTGAACGAGAGAAAAAAATCAAAACTATAATATCACATTTTACAGAAAAAGATGAAGCTACAGTAGCAGTGGCGGCTGCGGCGGCGACGGTGGCACGACACAAGAAGATAACGCCACACGCAAATTACCAACAATAACGATATATGTTTGTGATTATAAGTTTTTCAAGTACACGCAACAACAAGCAAGGCAACAACTAATACAAACATCACTAATATTATAACACCATAAAAGAGTTAAATATTATTTCAAGGATGTTAATGACACATCTTGTAGCAAGTTGATGGAAAAAAATATAAATGGTCACAATTGTTGCCGCTATGGTTTATCTACTCAAATATCTGTACCATCATCATCCATTTTGCATGTTTTACACATGTATGCACTTTATAAATTCTGTGCGATAGTCATCATTACAATCCTCAAACTCACCAACAACTACTACTAGAAACACACTAGAGATTTTCTTTTACTGATGAGGTTGATTTGAATGCATGCACGGTTCGTCGAATGTATCAATAAAACTAATAAGAACAAAACGGAGCGGTGATGATAATGATCTGCGAAAAAAATGGTGGCTCGTTTACATTCATTTTGTACACCTGCTAATTATGTTCCTCCTGTTCACCTATAAAATAAACGACAACAATGTCAATATGAAAGATTTTTGAGTGCGATAGTGCAATATAATGATAATAGCTTGCACATGAACGAGCTCTGTTTATGTGGAGGAGATGGGATATAGAGATACTACATCATATAAAATAGCCTTTACCGATCACGCAACAATGGAAAAATTGCAATCAAGCACCCAAAAGATGCCATTATGTGCATACATTTTCAAAGTATTTTACTTTTATTACAGTCTACAACAACTGACACAACTACTATACGACGACGTTCACCTCAGGTGAATTTTCTTGTACTGACCAAAAAAGTAGATAATAATAATAATAAAGGTCCACTACCAGCAGCATCATCATTATATCAACTTGTTGTAGTAGCTAATTAATATTTCCAATCATGTTCTACATTGTTATAATTATTGTGTGCTCGTGCTTACTGTGTCTAGCTTGATGTTTTGCTTTTTATTATTTTACTTTTTCTTACCTTGCTCGAGGAGTTTATTCATTGTAATAATATATCATTTATAATAACATCAACAATATGCCACTTTTGTAGCTTGCTTATTGACAAAAAATGTCGAATTGAATGTCCATCAAGTGACTTATGATCTCCTCAGGTAGTACATTTTTATTCTATACTTTATACAGTCTTTTACTAAAAGCTTCTTTTACAATAAGAAAAACTTGCTTCTCTCTCTCTCTTCTTCTCCTTGTGTTGTTGCTGCTGCTGCTGCTGTAGCAGCACCCATCAGTCAGTAAAATGGAAACTGATGACTGACAACGATAATAATGTAACAATATGATGATAATGATGATTGTAATGAATGATAAAAGGATGCGATGCATGACAAGACAAGGAGAGAGACTGGATTGACGACGACCACCATATAACAAATCGCGTTGTTGCATTACACACACGCGCGTTACTTTTACTAATGCATTTGTGCTTGGCTTGATCCCATTCATTCACCATACCACTTTGACTGGGGGAAGGCGTACAAGCCCAAAAAGACGATGGTACTCCGGCTATAATGTGCCATGCAATACGATGCACACGGTCTCCCATATTATTATTATCAAAATGACAATGGCATGGCATAATGCATCAAAATAGCATAATATTGTGCATTTAATAATGTGTGGATGTACTATAGTAATTTAGCCTAGAAGTTGTAGAGGTAATATGTAGTTATATAGCTTGCACCAGATAAAAATCCCTAATTGAGCTGATGATGATGATGATAGCTGTCTAATGCCAACTAAATGCACAAAGCTGACAGAAAAATGGGATAAGTTCATTTTCATTTTTTTTAATAGAGGAGAAGTAAATAGTATAACGATATGTAATAACGGTTTTTGCTGGCCAACAAAAACGACCTCAACATCACCGCATCACACAGGATACAACCATGCCACGAGCGAAACATCAACAGAAAAGAGCAAGAGAGAGAGGGATATGGCGGACAGAAACATGCAAGGTGAAATTTAAATGAATGAAATGTGCAATGAATTTATATTTTGGGAGGTCGCGGCAAGGCGGATAGATAAAGGAAGATGGAAGAGAATTAAGAACTGCAGAGGAAACAGAGAGGCGAAAATATTTCGCAAAAAAATAAGAAGAGTAATTTTCGCTCGACATTATGCAGTTGGCATATAACCAGCAAAAACCACCAACATCAGTACCAGGCCAGCGAACAAACTCGAAGGCACAATTTTTTTACAAAGCATACCTAATATGCAACAAGATTAACATTTCTTGGTGTTTGTTTATGCATAGATTCTCTTGAAATATACATAGGTTTTGATGATAAAAATATTATTTTTCTGGATTCAGGGCTATTTTTGTCTTTTTTGATCTTTTTTCCAATCTACATAAGTGAACACATAAAATTCTACAAAAACTGCCCCCAAGCAATTCCGTGGTAAAAAGGAGGAAACGATTATGATGACTCAAGTACAAGCCAAGCAAGTCCTGTTTTGTGAGTAGATGATGCAGCACCCACCTTTTACCTATGTAAACATTTATGCATGATTACTGAATGACGCAATGATCCTGTTCAATTTGTCGAGAGATGAGAAAAGGATACGACAAGTCAATGAAAAACTGAAAAGATTTTTATGGTTTGCAAGTTTAGAATTTATTTTTTTGATTGTGAAATTGTGATATTAAAGCCATCATACTTTACAGCGTGCATGCCCGTACAACATTTCTAGAATATATTATACTACCTTCAACAAGGCAATGAACTAGATACAAGTTTTGTCACTATTCGCAATATTTCATTTTTGGTTTATAGCCTATTTCCCTGCAAGCCATTTAGCAAATTATTAAATGGCAACCAGAGCGGAATTTCCCATTTGCCACTGCTGGAAGCTAGCCTCGCCTCTTACTACTACACAACGACACTACAATATATATATGCTGTGTATGCATAGCTGTTGACAATAAATTACACAGATTTTTTGATGACATTTGACATTTTCATAATCTCAGAGAGATGTATATCGTCTTCCCTTGCAAATTGCAAACCGCAATGTCATAAAATGTCAGCACAGTGTGTGTTTTGGTGGTGGTATAAAAAGCTAGGCTTGTTGTAAGCTTTTTCTGACTTATTCATCTTTAATGCTCATAAAATAGATGATACGTGATAAATTTTACACGGTCCTATTCTACCATTTACATTCTACCCCGGTAGAGTTACCATTTTTATGATAGTGCATACTTCCTTTTCATTCTCTGTGCATTATTATTTTATCAGCCCAAATTATACGCTAGATAGAATTAATAGGCAGCAACATTTAGATATTAAAATTCAGGCATGATGTTCTACTCCCTTTTGTCTTTCACCTTCAACCTTGCTGCTTGCCTCTGCTGCCTGTCGCTTATTATTATACACTTTTCTCGTCTACCTTGAAAATCTTTTGGATGAAATCTTTTGTGTTTGATGTGACAATGTGCATTTTCTGATTATATTGTTAGATACATACCATGTGGAATTTGATAGTGGCAGGATGATGATGATAATGACAATGGTATTATATATGATAGTGTGGTGGTTCAGTGGCGGTGTTGATGTGATGACTTTTTGATGTGAAATGATATCAAGTGATAGGTGACGTCTGATGACAAGTTAACGATGAGACTTCAAATGAAATGTGATGTGATCATGGTGTTACGCCGCTGCAAATTGCGAATGACGACGGTGGTGTGGTGGTGATGATGAGATGTGACTTTGAGAGGAGAGTGAGTTGGGATTTGGGTGATATATGGTAAAAGTGTAAGGTACAACGAATGGAATGGGAATTATTATCATTAAAAAATGAACGTGAAAATTTGAACAGGTATGCATGTTTTTTAACAAGTGTAGTATAATATTTTTGTTTGATACTTTTGCCGTTTTAGTGCGTGTGTTTGTATTTGTGTATGTAGTGCGTGGTTATATTGTTGAGACAAACCGTGTAATTTTACATGATTTATTTACAGTCAACAATGATCCAATTATTTTTTTATGACAGGGTGTAATTGGCCAAAATATGCCGTTACTTGAGTTGTAATTGTTATCATTTCGTTTTTGGAACCATAAATATTAAGCTACCTATATCTAAATATACATAATTTGCATATTCCTCTGCTGACCTATGTAATGTGTCATTGTTACTGCATTGCAATTTATGATTTATGCATGAAATTAATAATATCTTTATTTTTTATTGAGTTGGAGTATTGGCACGCTTGTTGTGGTGGTTGTCATTTAAATTAGGGTAATTCCCTGTAACATTTTTGATAAGGACCGCTGTCTTCCAAACTTTTAGTTTTAAAATTTTCCAGGATAAAAAAAGAGACGACGCGATCTATATTCTACTGTATTCTTCAACAGATGACAATAATAATGAAGAGGCGCCATGTACACACAAAATTTGCGCGAATTCAGTTGAAAAAGTTAGTTATTTCTGCGAAATACGGACGGCCAGACCAAGTTCCCAAAATGATCATAATGATAATTGGGTAGCGTTGTACCGCACTCCATAATAATAGGCAAGTGAAGGTTTTTTTTCCTAAGGAATGTAACAAGTGAACCGTAAAGGCTATCAGAAATCCGAATCGCAATCTGCAAAAGGACACTTGTTGGCTCACAAGAGATTTGACAAACAAACTAACAAAAGGAGACTAAGGCAATCAGTAGCAGCCCATCCTGCGAAATTAGCCGTGCTAATTTGCTTTGATTTATATCCTTCCTTACCAGACAATTCAAGAGCTTCAATGACCAATATCCGAATCAATTAAATTGACTGTACAAAAAAATGAATTACAGTTGTGTCTTTGACAAAAATAAAATATAATAAGAGATAATGATGACGTTGCGAGCTGAAAGTCAAAATGTCTTTCTGCTTGCCAATAAGTACTCCTAATTGCGTTGTATTGTTTGTTACTTGTTTTTTTATTTGAAAGCGCAATTAATAAAGTACTTTTCTTTATTTATGTACCTACTTAAGAATGCACAACGTATAATAATGCAATTTACATGGAGGCGCGCGTTATTTTAATAGCAATAATGTGTACAAAACTGATTGAGATTTATTACCTGTGAGGTGGTCCGCTTTGTTGGCACTAGCTCCATTGTTGCTACTCGGTGAACAACCCATAATAATATTTTGTCAATGATAATAACTGCACCGTATGTATAATAATAATACTATCAACAGCAACAATAATAACTCACTCCCTTAATTAGTTTGAACCACTTTACCCTCGTCACGTATAAATCACTCTTAGTCATCAACAAAGTGGAGGGCATCTCGCTCTCTCTCTCTCTATCTATTTGTTTCTCGACATAACACGCAATATCACCATTTGCTACCGAATCACTATTATACACACTTACCACACACAATCCATAAAAAATAAGAACAAAGAGAACAGAGTATTATTTCGTATTTGCCAATATGTATATATTTTTGCAAATTTTTTTCAAGGGTCCTTTTTTATTGCAAACGTAGCACTTCAATAATCCATTTTGAATGTTATACTTTTTTTATTAATGCATTAAAATAAGTATAACATATCATTTGCATCATTTGTCGATGTCACCCGTCCTCCTGTGTCTGTGTCAATGTCGCCAATTTTTTTTAATAATAATTAATTTAAAAGGAACATAACCAATAACCAATCCTCTCTCATTAGCATACGTACAATAAGTAATTTTTATTTTATAACATTTAAAAAATATAATAATAGTAATATCAATCCTTGTTATTGTGGCATAGATCAAGGAGCAGCAGCAACAATTTTTTTTCTAGTTTGGATGAGAATCAGATCAGAGTTATTGTTGATTGTTGATCAGTAAATATGTACATATCTCGAGGATTTTTTTTTACTGTATAGTCATAATTATCATTTTGTTGGATAAAGTGACGGCGCGCACTGAGTACACAAGTTATTATAGTCCATCATCCATTTAATCAACTTCTCTCTGCAATTTCTTGTTCAATTGAATTGATGAGGTCAATATCGTCATCTTTTTGAGAATATACTTAATTGTCTGTGTAGTTGTTGTAGTAGCATCTATCAATCGATTGTAGTAAAAAAGTAGATACAATCAATTTTGATTTATTTGTTTGTATCTCATCCCCACAGACGCAGAGAGAAGAAAAAAACAACTTTTCAATCGCAACTCGTTAAACGTTTTTTTCCTTCGTCTTGTTGATCTTCACAGCTCACAAAACTATAGCTTATGTAAATCCATTTATTTATTTGCTCCTTGTTGATAAAGACGTTGCATGTGTGTGGAGTCGTGGAGTGTGGATGCATGCACTCTTGCTTATAATATTCTTGTACAATTGCTCTGCTTTTGGTAAAAATCAATCATTTGCATTGCAAAAAAATATCATTTTATTCAAGTTTGCTATTCCACTTCATATCAATGTTTTTTTTACCCGTGAATAAAATGTGTTGATTTTTTTTTGTAATCGTCCAAAATTTCATTCAAAGGATCCTCTCATAACAAGGCTCACACTGTACAGCACAATCTAAAGTATTTAAAAAGAAAAAAAACAATATGAAATGCAAATATTATGCAGCATTTGTTATTATTATTATTATTAAAGAATAAGAATACACATTTGTCATTACTGGGTATTTACATATAAACAAAATATATACGATTTACCTATTCCCAGTGCAGTGTTAAATTGTATCTAGTTTATTATAGCAATAAAGCTTAAATGTTTTTAGAGGAGCATAATATATTGTTACAACACTTTTTTATGCTAGAAATTATAATTGTATTTTCGTGTGAGCAAATAAAATTCTGCCACACGAGAGACAGTAAAATATCATGAGCCTCATAAACAAAACAACAACACCAACAACAACACACACATTGATCCTTTTTTTCTTAATGAATCCAGTTGCCAGTAAAAAAGAACTTTGGCTTCTGCTGCTGCTACATACATTATGTAATATTACAAGAATCAGAAATGAGAACAAGATGAAGAAGAAGAAGAGAGGAGCCGACAAATAATTTCATTATCATTATCATTAAAGTATCATCATTATTATGCAAGAAGAAGAGTAGAGAGAGTGAGGATCGTCAGGATCTGCATAATCCATCTTAAGTTATGCATGCATAGGTAAGTAGTAAGTGTGCAATTATTTTATCGCTGGATACAAACTACAAGCACAGTATGTTATAGACCAAGGAATATATATATTCGCTATACACGCTATAAATTTATAAATTTAATCAAATCTCATCATGAACATCAAGATTCATTTTATATACGTGCTACACTACATACATGGCTTGTTGCACTCTCTCATTATCAAACCTCTTATTTCATCCTATTTATTGGGTCTCCCTCTCTGTCTAAACTAACGAAAATACATGAAAATATAATATTAATTAAATAATATTACGTTGATACACAAAAAATAATCTTTTATACTGCCTCCTCCTTCTTCATCATCTCATCATCATCTGCTAGAAACAAATAAGTAGAAACATAATATAGAACACCACTATGCCACATAACTTGTAGTAATTCTCTCGTTTCCACTTCTCCCACACATTCCACATTATTATCCAAAACTCTAAACAAACCAATAACAACTTTTTTTATACTCCTTCTTCTTTTATAGTCTTTTTGATCCGCTTAAATATATATCGTAAAAAAATGGAAGCTTTGGTTTTTTCAGTATTAGCTAATTGCCAACCTTGTGTGCAGATACTTAAGTATGTAATAGTAATAATAAAACAGNAACAAACCAATAACAACTTTTTTTTTAAATATATATCGTAAAAAAATGGAAGCTTTGGTTTTTTCAGTATTAGCTAATTGCCAACCTTGTGTGCAGATACTTAAGTATGTAATAGTAATAATAAAACAGTTGTTAAAAAAAATAAGAAGATGAGATAGGTATTTGAGAGTGTTTTTTAGTCTACTCAATGTCTGATGTGTGGGGAGTGAGTTGAGGATGATGATATGATAATCAACATCATATGTGTTCACCACATTCATTATTACCCTATAATATCACATACTTTTTCATCAAATAAATTTGGCAGTTTGAATTTCCTCATCGTTGCTCATCCGGCAAAAATCTCGTTTTCACAACTTGGTTTCTCTCTCTCTTTCTACTAATCTCACTCTCGAACAAGCCAAACTCAAACGAAGGAAAATGTGATGGCGTGCACATCACATATTCATGCTACATGCGGGCGGGCTCAAAAAAAGTCTGACAGATTCCAACATGGTTCCTTTTGCATACCAAATTATAATGGATGGAATACTTGCAACTTATGCCTAGTCAAAACCGATTTTTTTTCTCAGATGAGATGCATAGTGTGTAAGTGTGTGTGTAGTATAACGATGTTCATGTTTCACTTGATACCTACTCATTCCACCATATCAACTACCAATTCAAGAGTAGAGTTTATTGGAGTAGACCGACCGATGCAATCTCCCGAATACATACAAAAAAATAAAAAAATAAAATACAATCAAAGAAGAAAAAGAAAAAAGTTTGTTGCGAATGGTTGAGTAAGTATTATGCACCCAAGTTTTTTATGATTTTATTTTTTTGCATCAAACACCAAAATTGAATCACACTGCGTACATTTTGATGCTTTATGTGCACAACACATATTTTCATTACATTAATTTTTCGTAATTTTTTTTATATATTATTGTACTGTATTTTCAATATATACCCAACACACACTCTAACTCTACTAGACTACACACATCTTTACATTTTATTTCATACAAACATTTATATTTTATTACATGACAAGTCAACTGCGGCGGGTTGTGTTGAACGAACATGATAATAATTTTATCATGTTTAAAAATCCTTGAGAATTATTCCATTATACGTCTTTGGTTTGGGATTGTGCAAGACATGAAATGTCTGCTGAATTTGTCCTTTGAACCAACAATATAATCCTCCCACACACATAAAATACTTGTTAAAACCGTTACATTACGTAAACTTCCACTTTTAGCTTCGGATACTTATAAACTTATCAACCAACTACCATGTGTATACTATTTTATGTATGTATATGAATTTCATATAGACTAACATATAGGTATAATATATTACATGAACTTAACCGCAAAAATAGAAATGTACATTTCCATTTTCAATAAAATATTATATTATTATCGCAGCTTTGCGTTAAATATATACATATGTACCAAGTTAAATGTACTTACATTCTTAAGTCGTCATAATATCCATTAAATTTGTTGCACTCCCAACCATATTGACATCCTTAAGAAGCAAACCAAAAAAAGCTTTGAACGCTTGAGCTTATACAATACTCCACGGAGCAACTTAGAAGAGAGTACATTATGAGCAGTGGGTATACTATCAGCCCAGTGTATGTCAGTAAAAGTAAAACCAAGACTGACTCAATGAAATCCCTCAAGAGTGTCGTAAATTTCACAAGAGAGAGGAACACAACAAGTCGAGAGTATTAGTTAACTTACAAAACTGACTTGGCTGAGTGAATCCAGTGGGCAAAAAAAAATAACTTTACATGAGGATTATTATTATTATTACAGCCGTTGTACATGTATATACCTACCTACATGATACCTAAATATATGTTTACTTCGTCGACCACCACACCACCACGCGCAATAATACTTTTTTGGAATCTTCAAAATGAGTTTTAACACAATCCCTTGTGGTCTTTGGAGAAATGAAGAAAATTTCTTTGGAAATTCGTAAACTTGTTAAAAAGACGCGTTCTTGAAAGAAACAGAGGCAAGCAAAAAAAATTGATGAAAAAACTCAAAGTTTTATTTTTAGTATGCATGTATGCCTATCAGTTTTCTTTTCATTTTACTTTTTAATTTAAATTTGAATTGAAGTGTAGTCCGTACAGACGAAGGAAAAAAAGACGGGATTTTTTCCTGAGAATGCCATTACATATAAAAATATCATACATACATGAATGATATTTAAATATAATATATGATGTTAATGGACTCTCTCATAAGACGTAAGATGATATCTTTTAATCCAAACGACAGTAAAGGACACCTACTTTTTTGCTTTGTTGTCTGTTCAACAAGCCAATAAGCAAACAAAAAGACGAAAAGAAACAAAAAATAAAACAAAAAAATGTTTTCTTCTTCTTTGTTTTCTCTCTATAATTTACTTTTTGTTTAAAGTCTATTATAGTCTATCTCATCTTCAAAACTTGCCTTATTTGTTTTGTTTTTCTGTTTTTCCTGTGCGCTATGCAAAGGCAAATGACAGAGGCACACACACACTACACACAAACAACACAGA
>JAITYZ010001929.1:0-14727 GCA_027744595.1 Paronellides praefectus
TTCAATCAAGCAAAAGAGTATGTTTCCAGTGTTTATGTGTGTGTGTGAATGAAGGGACGAACAACAAATTACATTAGTCTTACATACTGCAGAACAATGCAGCATACTACAGCAGTATTTTTTCATCTGTTTCTGTTGTTAACGCTGACCTTTACAAACAACATTAAGATTGTAGTAGCAGTATTTTAGCGTAAAAATATCTCATCAGTAAATTAGGAGGAAAAGGTGGGTGGGAAAGCTAGTACTTAAAAATACAATCATGTGTAAACACCATTTTTGCTTGGAGTCTTAGAGTAGCGAATCCATCGCATCCTCGTGTAGTTGTTTACACTCCCAGTCGTAATATTATACTCACAGGGCCTATTTTTAAAACAAGAAGTAATGTTTTATAAAAACAAATACACTAGGCCACTTACAAAAACAACTTGTCATTAAAAAATAAAAGGAAACCCATTCAAAGTTTATCACATTAGCGAAGCAGAATGGGAATAGGTAAGCTACATGTAGGGATCATCATCATCATCATCATCATGATCTTTCAGAAGCACGCGGCACAGACAGCAAACCAGCATAGAACGCTTAGGTGTTGCGTGGGTGGTAGCGGTGAAAGTGAAAAAGGGACTACGAAATCCCAAAGCATGTTTTTATTCCAACATTTCGCTCTGCCGCAATAAAAAACGTTTTTAAAAAACGAGAAATAAATAAAACGAAAGGATGAATGAATGGAAGTTGTGAGAAGGGTAGTAGGCGACAAGCTGGCTATAATAAAAAAAGAAGACGTATACCAACCAACAGCTAAGAAATACTCCATTTGGGATCTTCTTTTCTCCACTTTTATCTTTATCTCAGTGATCTGACACTATTTTAAGTGGAGCTTTTGCAACACAATATCTCTTTGGCAAGACTAAAATACAACGATGAAAGCATGAAATCCTGCCTGTCTGGAACTTTCATTTTTATTGGTTACATTACTGCTGTAGTATGCTAATGCTAAAGCATACAACAAAACAAACGATTAAGAAGAGGATAGTATCAGTAACAGTTTCAAACCTAATATAAAGGCGGATATACAAAATACTATATAGTCTCAGGTTTCAACCGCTTGAGATATCCAGCAACGCATTCGGGATGCCAGCAAAAAAAAACACAAAAGATACTACGAACACCGCATTACTGGTGGAAAAGTTGAATGAATGTAAAAAAAATAGACGACTCGAAGTGAATGAGCGGGGGACAGTATATGGTTATACTGTAAAAGCAAGTTACTCAATGGAAAAAAGGAAAGTATACCAGGAATGTGTGCACTCGTATATAAATTGTATATTTTTATTATACTTCACTGCACCAAATAAGCACTTGTTCAACAAAATGCTGATGTAAATAAACTTATCTTATTTTATACTTTGATGATCCACCCACACTCGCGGACTTTAATACACATTATATATGTATGCTACAACCAATAAATTCTGGAAAACAACGAGAGAGAAAACAAGAAAGATAATAGAGGATGGAGAATAATATGATATATTTTCACTTCCTTTTTCATGTTCTCCTTTTTCAAGTAGAGAAATGCGAATAAATGTATTTTTTATACGTTTTGTAAAACGTACCATATTTTCTACATATAACTAGCGATATATATATCATTATTTGGTATACATACATACCTATGTACAAAGTTATATGAAGGATGACACGAGAGAAAAAAATGTGTAATATGAGCATATAAAAAATTTCATTTATAGTTTTTTGCCTTTTTATTTCCGTTCTCCGTTCCACTTGATGTCTGAAATTACATACATATAAATATGCTCAAATGTATTATATTCATATATAAATTCAAAAAGGTTTATACACAAAGTAGAAAATGATATCTCACCAAAGTTGGAAAAGTAATAATTCCTAACAACACAGAAAAAGATGAGGTTTCAAATGCTGCTCTTGAATAGTTTCTCGAGTATTTCCATTACATCAGAGAAAAACGCCAACTTTACCTTTTCAAGAAATATTTGTAAGTTTTCAACAGTTGAGAGATTTTTGCTTGATCAAGTAGGAATGGTCTATGACATGACATTGCTAACCTACAGACAGATATAGTAGATAGAGTTGGAACTTGAAACGTTGCTGTATTGATATCCATCTTTTAGTCTATAACTTCAACTGTGACCGTATCCATTTTACTTTGCAGATGTTGTTGGACTATTTACCTTTCCATCAATTAAATTTTTCAAATAATTGTAAAAGCAACAGTTTGCAATGCAAAAACTAAAGTCAATTTAATTATTCAATCCCATTTAACTTTACTGTGTTAACAAGTTTCAGCATATTTATTACATTAATATGTAACTTTAATTTTGAATCCCGCATTTTACTCATTACAAACAAATTCAACAAATTAATAAATACATTTCTGCGCTACTTCCTTGTAACGTTTTATTTTCCTCCGTCATTCATTTCCCAGACCCTTTACTAGTATGAAACGATGACACATCTAATATCCAATTTAAACATGTACATTCACAAAAAAATAGTATATTCAAAATGACTTTTCTTCTTTAAGAGAAAAAAAATAATAGAAGAGAAAAGAAATTTCTCCACGACATTCACTTTACTACTACTTCACTACCAAAAGGGAAATTGGTTTTCCGGATTTGTCCGATTCTACTCCCACTACAAACCGAGTTCAAGTTTCCTTCCAAAAAAGAGCGAATGAGTTTACTAGTTTCTCGGGCTTACATGAACGGGACAAAATACTTATAAGCAAGCATATACATAATTCCAACGAACAAGACAACATCATATATATATATGTATGTATAGTATGCATGCATGAACGCACACCACACACAAATCTCTCCACTGAAAGAGTCGAGTGTGTGGGGGGAAAGCAAGGACAAACTCTTTCCCCACTCCCTTCTTCAAACCTTTAGCAAATTCGACAACTTTCATATAACAAGAGTGATATTTTCATCTCTAATTTTTCGTCTATTTTCTCATTCCAACAACAGATTTCAAAAGGCAACCTTAGATTTAAATCTTAGATGAATGAAAGGAGGTAGCAAAAATTGAATATACACCGATTTTACAGAAGGACTCGATTCATACTGCCACGCAATATCTTGATGCGACTGTCTGCGAGTTGTATTATTTATGCAAGCAACAAAATGTGTAATGGCTTTGCATCATGCTGAGAATGTAGCCTCTTCCATATTTGGGGATGAAGGATGCGGTGATGAAAGTGATGAAAAGGTAGCTGTGTATCACACTGCAAGTTAAGGCTCTTAAAAATACGACTTCCTATCGCTGCTTGAATTTCAATTTCCTCCCTTGTTTCTCATTTTTATCAAAAGATCGCACGGTTACATTACTATCATATCATTAAATTAGTCCTGCCATGCAGACATAACGAAAACTCATTGACTACTACACACTTTACACAATTCCATATCACATTTTGCGCACTTTCCCTCCTTCCGTCCTTCCAAGAAAGAAATAACGTCCTTGAACATTATATACATATTACATGATGATGAGTTCTTATGATGATGATGCTGATATAAAAATGACGAAATATAATATACCATCAATCAATTTTTAACATCAAGCTTTAACACAAGAAATAAGCAAGGACTAAACTCAAATATTTTTTGCTTAAACAAACATGATTTTACTACGAATACTAGTAACATCCCATACCATCTTTTACTACCACCCACCCACGACAATTTATTCAACCATGGGGCCAACTAAATTAACTTTTTTAATCAAATTCACTACAATTCTCATTATTTTGGTACACGCGAGTGAAGAGAGCTTTATTAAAATAGTATCATGTCGCTAGTTAGATAGGATGATACAGGGTGTATGTATACGGTATAATTGCTTCCACTAAAAAAGATACCCTCCATGCATATGTGGCAACAGAGTAGTGTCCATGTAAGCCCTCTTCGTCCTACCCCACTACATATAAATACATGAGCTTAGATCATATCCGCCATATCACCCTTCTTTTCGGGAAAATGTTTCCCCTTCTTAATATATATGTATATTATTAAATGAGTAGGTATAGTACTATTTCTGTTACAACCCATTCATAAAAAAGAACACCACCTTACTTGCTGTCAAGACTAAACTGCTGAGCTAGCGTGGGCGTTGTACACACTCTCATTCAAGAAATGTAGGTATATACCTTATCGACCGCGACAGTGTATCCATTCATTCCTTTTCTGAAAAAGCTCTACTACATATATTTTTCCCCTTCAATTCGTGGGCAGCATAGAAACAGCAGCAGCACAATCAGACAGCCAACAAAGACCCGAGTTTAGTTCACGTGAGCCAAGGCTTTATGTTTTGTTCTGCTCTGTTAAGCCAAGATGACTGGATGACTCATCGCAGTAAAAAAAAGGGAGAAAGCATGTAGTACAAACGAGCGGTATATAATATTCATTCTCACTCCATTCCATATATACATAGCTATATATTAGTAAAAATGCCGTATTATTAAAGAACAGAGCAGTCAAAAGAAACTAAACTTTCTCCACTTTCTTCCTAACCCAGCATACTATATGGAATCCATAGTATGAATAGAAAAACTGGAGAGCTATATATGTAGCTGTTGTATGTATCCTATAGATAGATATTATGTAGAAGTGTTCTCTTTTAGACTCAAAATGTTTACTTATTAAACACAGCAGCAAGGACGCCATTATTATGATTATATTGTCAAAAGATAACTTTTTATATCATTTCAAGAGAGAGAAGAAAAAAGCGAGGGTGGTGAAATCACAAGAAAGTTTTTATCTAGTTTTTTTACTAGGTTGAATGCTTGTCTCTGTGTATGTGTGTCTGCCTGCGTGGGTGGACGGAAACGAGTCAACTCTTTCGAGAGGGTTATTGTCCAACTTATATATAATGTATATACGGGGTATCATGTATCATTTGTATTTGAAGTCTAACATAACACATTAGACTTTTCTCTGTCACAAATCCAGACATACATTCACCAGAAGCATAATATTTTTTTAGTATCCTCGTGTCGTGTAGTGGAAAGTCTCTTTGCTGTCACTCTTATGCTAACAAGTACAAACACAAATCCCATGTATGTACTGAATTGAAATAAGATAAGAAAGAAAGAATAATATTATATCCAACACCAACGCTAAAGCAGTCCAATTTACTCTTCACATGGTAATTCCCAACCATAAATATGCATGTTCAGCTCTACAAAGGAGTCATCCATTCATAATTGAATGAGCCATGTGAATAGGGAAGCTAAGCATTAAAAAAACTGAAGAGAACAAACACCTGTACATTTTCACGATTCTCTAAGGAGATCTCTTCTCTACCCTATCGAGTATGAAACCATTCACAGTATAACCGATCGTTTTCGTGCTACTATATTTTCATTCAATTGAAAATATATTCAGCGTCAAGCACAATGCATTAAGTGTATAGGTACTTTTCCCCGTGCTGCTATTTTTTAGTTTAGCAGAAAAGTGGCAAAAAGAATAGAAGCCGTAATGCAAACATAAAACATAGCTACTATACGTACCTATACACAGAACAAAGTTTATGTTTCATTCAGACATGCTTCTACTACAACTCCCAAATCCCATCACACCACTTTTCCTTTATCACCAGAATTCCAACGCCGCCGCCGCCGCCACCACCCACCCACGCATCCGAAGGACAAGTTCTCTAACCAGCAGCACAAATGTTGCTACTACTGCTGCTGTCAAGTTAGAAAAAAAATCCTTCCTGTTTCTCAATGAAAGTGTGCGATAAACATTGCACACTATGCAGACATACAAACATGTATAGGTACTCAACGACTTTCTCAGTATCTACTAGAGTGGTTTTAGGGAAAATCCTTGCTTTAGGGAAAATAGAAAATATGGCAGGGCAACTGCTGTGTCGAACTCCTTCACAAAAGATTATTGCATCCGTCCGTATCTATGTACGATATATATAAATATATATAATGCTATTATATAATATATGCTGTAATAATATGATGATATACTTTACCTTTACTCGTGTATCTATGAGAGAGAAAGCAAAAAACCTATTTCCCTTAACCATCCGGGTTTCAAGGTTTTTCGTCGTTCGTCGAGCAAAGCAGCAGTGGCGTTGGAATAAAATGGAAATGTACACAGCACGGACACTGGGAAGAATGGATGTAGTGATAACAGCAGTAGCGCGGCAAGTGATAAGAATATTTTGGTCTTGCCAAAAACTAAAGAACGAACCGTTATAAATATCGCATGTCGATGGTATGCTATAATATATATTTATATATTATGTACCTATATCATGGTTTGTTTTTATACTTAACCCGCAATATGTGTATACATAGCCACAGCCTCTCGTTGTAATATTTTTTTTCTGATAAAGTGAGAAGCGAGTGGGAGGGAATGGACTGGCTGTGCAGTAGAGAAAGAACGCGGAGGAGGGGATATAGAATATGAAAAGGAGAAAAGTAATCAATAGAAAACTTTCGACTGCTTTTACTACTACCACTTTTATAGCTTTTACTATTCCTGCAACCTCTCCATCCATCTCTCTCTCTCTCATGATCGTTGACTGCAAAAAGTTTTTCAGAGCAGATAGTTCTTTTCATCTATGCCTTAATGCGACGAAAAGATGAGGAAGGAAAAAGAAAAGAGCAAAGCTTTTGTATATGTTTTTATCTCTCTGTTTTCAATCATTGACAATAGTCCACTACACAAATATAACACAAACAAAGGGGCATATAATCTTGTCGAACTTGTTACAATGCTACATAAATGCTTACGAATAATGATAAAGAAATGGCTCGTCTATTCTAATACCAGCGAAATTGCAAAGTATATAACAATTATATAATAATCTTGTTCTTACACCCACGCAAAAGTTGACATGTTGAGATGTGAAGAAGAGGATTTTATCTTTTAATGAATGAATGAATACCTCATTGGTTGTTGGTTGTGCTAATTAGATTTTCCCGATTTTGAGGTTTACGCAAACGTCAGCCAAACAAATCAATCAACCAAGTCATTCAGTAATTCAGTATAAGGAGAGATAATGTGTGGTAATTTAATATTTCATGCCTTCCCATCACCGTTACTGTCACCTTCGGTTAACAAAATTTTGGTTCAACATTAACGATAAACTTATCAACTTATAACGGCTTTTACATCAGCTATTATTAGTAATTTCGTGATGCAATTGACTTTCAAAAGCCAAACCAAACATGCCTTTTTCTCCTCAGTAATGTAATGAACCAAACGTACAAGGAGATAAATTAAATTGCTCTACAATTTCGAAAACCATGTTAAATGTTTACATGTTATGATATTACTCTACGTCCATTATCTACTGCATCGTCTTAGACGACTCGTCTATCGTAATTTGTAATCTACAGTTAATTCTATTTCCTTGTCGTATCTAACTACCTATCTACCTTCGAACTTCACTACTTGGTAAAGAGAATTGAACTTTCCTTTTCATACTTCTCATTCTCAACATGGAGAAAGAATAAAATAAGATGACTATTCACATTTCATAACACACTTTATCTCATCTGCAAAACTGCGCCGTACAGCGGCGAAAGCCATAAGATGAATAACCGAAATAACAAAAAAAGAGAAAATGGTTATTTTACCACAAATTTTCGAGAACAATTCTACTCTGCAAGTGCAAGTGTAAAAAGGAATTGAAAAGCTTTCACAATCCAACGCATTGCATCGATAGATGACCTATATGAAAAGAATATTTTTCACCAAGTAAATCCAAGCGGGTTCGTGAATTAGGGTACTAGACAAATTCACAGTATGGTGCTTTTATTACACTTGCTGTCGTTGAAAGCTATTAATTCAAGCAAGGTGTTTGTGTGTGTGTACACGTTCATTGCATGGTACCGGATGACCTCAAAATCAGAGATTCATGCTGATATACAAAAGGTCTCGTCGTTCCCGTGTAAATGTCAACTCGCACAAAAGCTTATTATACTACAGACACCACGCAGATAGAGTAAGATTTTTTATTATTATGGTGCTGGTGACTGGAGTTATGTATAGTCAAACTTTCTCATCATCGCAATTTACTTTCTTGACTACATCCATAACTAATATTTACCTACAAACACTCACGTAAAAGTACATATGTTCAACATCATTTTCCATTAACACCATAAATCCCTTTTACCCTTTACACGCGGAATAGATTTGCAGTGTGTTCGATAAGGTAATCGATGAAAGAAAATAGCAGTGTGTCATGGAAGATAATTCAAATCGGAACAAGGCCACCATATACTACGATATACAATAATAGTTTATGGGATGAACCGATATTACAATACTTCATCTTTGTACATCATCGTAGCCAAATTGGCAGAGCACGATAAATATTCTACTTTGTATATAATTTACGGACTTTCATTCTGGCATTTCTGTGCTCTCTTCTACTAATGGTAAATAATTCATTACAACAGTTTCCGGTGCTATGTGCGTCTTTCATGTGGTGGCTTATACAAAAAACCACAAAGTACATATACTCTTGCTAAACACTCCAACTTCCACATTAATGCTAATTTCGAAATATATTAATGAATAAAAATTACAAGTCATGTTAATTTCCATTTAAAATCATTTGCTAGAGTATTTGCAATTTGCTAAACCAAAACCACAAAAGTATAAAATAAATGTAAATATGAAATAACCTTTTTTCATTTACTTTTCCTTTTCATCATTCAAACAGAATCATTTACAAAGGGTGAAGTGGAAGTAACTATAAAACCTGAAGAGTTTTTCCTTTGTAAAATCATTTTTATGCCAAATATCATACATAATATGTCATCATTATCATATGACTTATTACAATTTTGTTGCAAACCACCATCATCATCAAGTAAACCCAAAACCACATCATCGCATTTGGCAACCTGTTCATTCGGAAATGCCATTCTATTTTCTCTGTAAAACTTGCTTTCAACAAAATTGATGATGATGAATATATTTATTTATATACATAAATACATTCATTATACCTATAAAAAAATTGCAAATATGTGGTTTTTACCACTTTTTATTGACATACTACCAGCAATAAATTTTTACCGAGAAAGTTTAGGCAACACTAAACCACACACAATATAACTTTTCCATTCATGTAAATACATATCATTCCATTGTTAAAATATGCTGTCATGTGTAGGCACACTCTTAACATATTATCAACAAGATTATATTCTTCATCGTTCCTTCAATTAGCTTCATGTTGACACAATTTTGTACTGTGGTAAAGTGGTTTGGCATTACTTTTCATCAGAGTTGGGAAAATCCCGGATTAAGGATTATGGATTACTAGTCCAGATTAAGGATTAATTAATCCTTAATTCAAATGCCCAGTCCTAAATTTTACAGTGTCAATCCCTAATCCTTAATTCTTAGTAGCGGTTTTTTGTTTTAATTCTTAATCCAGAAGTAATCCCTATATGGATTAATTTTTTAGACGTTTTTGAAGAATTATTATAAATAACGGAGAGGCGGTGGGTAAATAAACATATTCATGCCCACGTACCAGAACAATTTTAAATACAAATCAAAAACATCACGCAAAGTAAAATGATATTACTAACATGAATGATGAAATTGAGTCGTTTCATAAACTACTTGTGGTTCCTTTCTAAAGTTGGAACGTTAAAACGAATATCAAAATCATAAGTGGAGTAAATGCAGTTGTCCACATCCACAATATACCTGTTATTGGCTGTTATTCAAAATCAGTGGTGTTATGTGGGTTGAGCTAACTCTTGTTATTTAATTTGCTTGTATGAGAAAAGTCTATAGGGCAACACAGAACAGCATTTGAACTTAACTATATAGTTATTATACAATTTGATAACACAATGCCTTTGTTATTTTCTACAGGTCTTTCTAATTATTTTTTGATAACAATGCCCATTTTAAATGCCGTTTCATGTAATTTTTCAATTGTAGAGAAAACTAAAAATTAAATTAATGCTTAATCAATTCGTTAATCCAGGATTATTTAATTCAATCCAATCCTAACTCTCAATTTTTTGGACCAATTAATCCTGAATTAATCCTAATCCATCTGATGGTTAATCCTTATTCCTTAATCCAAAGGTAAAATGTGTTAATCCCCCCAACTCTGCTTTTCATCACCGGGCAAGGCCAGAGAGAGAGAACATATTTTTTTGCTGATTTATTTTTCTGCCCACAACAAAAGCCACCCACGTGCATTTCAGGTACACATCATAATATGCTCATGGGAAAAAGTCCTATGCGCATTAGATGTTTATGTCTTATCGAGTGTGCCTTGTATAATTATGTGATCGCTTGACTAAAAAGCACAAGCGTGGATTCACTAAAATGCTGCTTCATACTTTCTACAACTACAAACATCCCCGCACATCCATCTCATAACTCACCACAACAATCGACAAGCCTGGAAGAAACTACATTGAAGGTAAATGACTCCAATATCTCTAATGGGCTCAATAAAATAGACAATGACTGGAGAGATGTGTACGTAATGTGTAGGATGTTCTGAGAAGCGTATATTATTATGCCAGCGCTAACGGCGGCCCACTCGCTTTAAGAATTTCGGGAAAAGCAGCTTTTCAACAGGACGTACTTTAATCTCAACTACCTACGTTTATACGTTCAGCCAAGCAAGAAACCATATTGTTCGTTAGATAACAAAAGTATATTCGTAATACAAATGTGCACCACACACTTATTACAGGTGATTTGTATGTATTTATATTTATATCACTTTAATAGGCGTAACATGTAGCTTTTCTACCAACTTTAGTCTTTTAAAGCAGATTTGATCTTTTGATTATCTTCATAATTGAAATTAACCTTTAAAAATACTGGAACAGTAAGGGAACATAAGAATTTTGGTTTGACCTAAACACAATTAAGATGATAAAACTTGGCTGTATTCCTTTCTACCCTAACAGTGCTAATACGAAGAGTGCTTGTGTTTATTGAAGCCCGCCACTTGCCACATAAACGTCCCAAGGCCATCATACTTCAGACCTATGTGTCTTTACTAAAACTAAACGGGAGCATAAACTAAACCAGCTTTTACTTGGACTAGCCGACTTTCAATGCACTACTAATCATTGAAATAAAACGGAATCAGGGAACATAGATGTGAAGCAACACTTTTACGATTACACATTTGTTTGTAAATATCTTGCTAGCTGTAGGGCTAGAATAACAGACTTTTATAAATGAAATGCATCCCCTCCTCTTAGAAAAATAGTAAAGCTCTAGAATAATATATGGACACGCACAGAGGTAAAAGCATCTCATCTTATTTTGTATTCCTAATACATTTTTAATTAAGAATGAAAAAATACATGCTCTTTCCCCAGCAGTAAGCTTGAACTAAGGTATAATGTAGTAATGTTACTTACTACAGCAGCAGTAGTTGTATTCACATTCACCACAAAATTCTAGAGCAAAGAAGACTTTTTCTCATTACGAAAGAGATCGATGAAGTTGTGCTGTAAATGTAAATTTTACACAAGGTGCTTTCGCTTTCTCTATTTGTTTATGCTTTGAGTTTGGAACCCAAATAATATATGTAATAAGTTGCTATCATGAATACTGCAGTATTCGCGTGTATGTTAGAACATATAGTTATCTTTGTATGACTGTTCATTGGCGGGTGTAGGAGAAAGTTTTCCGTCTATTGTCAGAGTTTCCTCTCATTTGAAGCACAAATGTATCTTCAGATAAATAATATATAACCTTTACTTCCTTACACTATTTTCTTTACTTTTGATGAGTACACCAGAAAGATTTTTAAGAAGATTATTCGTTTCCTTTTTTCTCNCTTTACTTTTGATGAGTACAACAGAAAGATTTTTAAGAAGATTATTCGTTTCCTTTTTTCTCTGCAAAAGAAAATTGTCAGCATAAAAGGGGATTTGAAAGGCGAAGGAAGATGGGCGGAAGTTGTTATTTAAAAAGAAAAATATAATGAAGATAAAAGGTCGCGGTTTATGACGTTGGTATATAAGCAAAAAAGTCTCTGCTCTGTATAATGTTGCATTACATTATGTTTCGTACACTTCTACTTGTCATTCTTAGGAAAGAGGAAGCAATATACATAATGAAACATACGCGGTTTAACCGGAATTTAACTATTAAATAGGACTCTAACGGAAATGCATGGAGGAGTATTACTTTTGTGAATGGTATGGTTAGTCTGTCACGTCACACCCGACTTTGTTCATTGAAAATAGGAAAATCAAATCTTCGAATTTTAGAACTCAACCAGGAAACTGGAAATCATTATATAATAAAATAATAAGCAGGTTTAATAATACTGGGGCAAGGTTATACGGTATAACTTTAACCAAAACCAGTAATCTTGACGTGACAAACACTTGCTTACAACCTTACTAAAACCGAACGTATTCCTTGGTATCGCTTTCAAAGTAAAAGAACTAAATATATGGAGCATTTTTAATGATATGGTACTTGTACTAAACAAATATGATACTGAAGTCTGAAGACTTTTGTGAAAATATACGAATGTAAAGTGATCCAGAGAGTAGCCACAAAATGTTGTTTAATATTGACTTTCCCATTTTTAGATAAACTTTTCACTAGCAAGCAATAGCAAGAATCTGTGCTATTTGAAGTGTAATCTCTGGAGAGGAAGGAATAAATACAAGGTGGATATTATTAATTATTAATTAAAGTAAGAAGTTTCAGTTTTCCCTGCTCATTTCCTTTGGACAGGAAATTTGAGATGCTTTCTCATATTCCGTTGTAAAATCTTTTTGATTCGTCGTTGAAGAAGAAACTGAACTAGAAAGAAATACATACCTACACATGTACCTTTTTTGGAATGGAATTATTTTTGCCACGAATATTATTTAATTTTAATGCATGTAAAGACAAGATTTGCAGTTAAATATTATTAAGTTTTATTCTTATGAAATGGCCAACAATGTTCAAAAGTGAAAATCCAACATTTTATGCACTAGCCCAAGAGTAATTTTATTATCTTGACTATAATGGAAAATACTTAAATTGCACGATCACTCACACGCATGACATGTTTCCAAAATGCTAATGTGTGTCAGGGAGAATTAACGCAGATGACTACTTTTCAACGAACTGCAGAGTACTTAAAAATTATATTTTCTCTCTTTATACAGTGCAATATTTGGTGCCAGGTGAAAGCAATGCTTAAAAAGCATGCTAAAAAATGTGCGTGTGGATAAATTAAAGTAATAAAAAGGTTTTAAACACATTTTTCCGTGTTGACAGGATACATAAAATATAGATCTTCACATACCATATATGCACGCTCAAAAGTTTTACAAAAATATATTAACTACAATGTTGAATGTTCATGGTTGGAAGGGAATGGGGAATGTATCATAGTGAATAGAAAATTTATGAAAAAGCTTCAACGTAAATTGTATTGAGATTACCCCGTAACAACTATGTATACAATGTATACTATACATCCTCATTTACCATCATTCATTATCGTCAAAACATGTACCACTTTGTTAACTATAAGCAGACTCCCTAGCCCAGATTTATTACTTTTCTTACATGCATTTCTTACTTTTAGGAAAGTGGGGAAAGTTTGGGCTCAAGGTTACACCAG
Organism: Paronellides praefectus; assembly: GCA_027744595.1. NCBI lineage: Eukaryota > Metazoa > Arthropoda > Collembola > Entomobryomorpha > Paronellidae > Paronellides > Paronellides praefectus. The sequence goes on from JAITYZ010001929.1 coordinate 13,654, forward strand.
TCATCAGTCATCCACACTACACACTACACACACATTATTATGTCATATAAACATCATCACATCGCGATCTGAACATAATAGACATTTTTCTTGCAACCATACTCCTATTATACTTCCCTACATATATATATATATATTTCATTACTTTAACAGCTAAGCACAGTCAATAAAAATGTAGAGAAAGTATGTACATTTTTAAGAATGTATTTAGGTATCTATGTTTGTTATGAAATAACTTTATTCATACGCCGAACTTTAGGTTGCTTTCTTTTTCAAACCCACACAATACTTGCAAGTCTTACAACAACACAGAGTTATTTGCTTTGATGAAACAAGATAGTTTCCAAGAAAATTCAAGCAGAGTTTGCCTGAATAGAGAATGCGTAGTCTCAATTTTTTCCCTCTGTAAATGGATTCAACATAAACTTTATAAACTACACACTACAGTCATAGAGAATACTTATAATTGACTGCTAGAATCAATGACACTGATGACAGTGTGACATTTAAAGATTTTATTTTATATATTATCTCAGGTGCCAACAGGTATTTTATAAAGACTTTTTGCTTAATAGTGGTCCGTAATTTTTACCAAAGTATCGGAAATATTTGTTTTCTACGGAAAGGAATAATACTGCTTTTGAATTTGACGCATGTTGGTTAAAAATTATCATCAGCATTACAAATACCTATTTACACATATAATACGGCATTACCGTACATTCATGCAAAGGCACACCCCTAAAGTGCTTTCTTTTTGTACTTCCACTTCCAAGTATCAATATAATATATCATCAGCATCATCAACGCCTACTTGAATTATTTAACAGATACAATACCTATACACTCTATTTAATCCAAGAAAGCTCCTTGATTCTACAATGCTGCAGTTTACTGTGTCAACAAAGTTTCGTACGTTTTATAACAAGGAAAATTATTTACGTCACTAGATTCTTTATCAAAGAAAAAGTGCTTCAAGCAGAAGAGTGGAACAGAACTGAGAGTTGTTATGTATGTAACTACCAGTGTCATGATGATGATGATGATGAAATTATGGAATTGTCGCGTGATGAG
>JAITYZ010001930.1:0-11544 GCA_027744595.1 Paronellides praefectus
CTTAAGTGCCTGTAAAGATTAGGAAAGGATGCTGCTAATGGCTGGAAAAGCATCTAGAATCACTCATCCATACGATTCCTATGTATTATTATTATTGTTGTTATTATTCATCACATCGGAGAACCACAATGACACGATATATATTGCCCACATCATCATCATCATCATAGACACTCGAATGTTGTTACAAAAGTATTTTTATGGTTAACTCACTTGACTTTTTACGTAGGTATGCATAAATAATTTGGTGTTGTTTGTGCATATTGCATATCTACTTTGCTTTTTCTTGTGTATGATCTCGCATTAATGTATCATATTTATGTCGTTGTAATGGCTGGAACCTGGAGTGGAGAGTTTTAAAAAGTGAGTTTATGTGAAGCAGTAAAAAAATATGTTTTCATCTTTACTTTTTTTATTTATCCCTTAAGATAAAGTCATGCATTATAAAAAAATGTTGTATGTGTGTGTAATGTAATTTAACATGTGTGTATGATGTACTGTGAGATGAATATTTTACTGCGACTTCCTTCACTATTTTTCCCCTTTTACATGAGCATAATCAACACTACAGCAAATGGAGACAAAGGACCATGCCGCATGATCTCATCCATCCCGTCAATTTTCCCTAATTCACGTTTCAAAGTCATGCGTGCTCAGGTGGCCATCGTCATTGTTGGTCGGGCGAGGTGCTAAAAATTTCTGAGCTTCTGACGAACGCGTATTAAATGAAATATTAAACCAACCGATTCTCTCTCTCTCACTCTAAGAAAAAACCAAAGTTGTTTGATTGTCGGATGGTTATGGCATGTTGTTTTGGTGGTTTGCTGGTTTGATGGGAAAGAGGGAAAAAGGATTGTTAAAAGCACTCAAATAAAAATATAATGTTAAAAAAATAAGGGAAGAATAATTGGTCATGGACATGGTATTTATATAAAAATAAGCACATTTAAAAAAACCAAGATCTACAGAGAAAGAAGGGAAGTAAGGATTTATGTCGCATTTAAAAATTTAAAAGTAGAAATATTCAAATAAACTTTAAATATTTTTTACGCTATTTTACGACCGTGTTATTGTCCAGAGTGGAGGAGGAGGAGGACACAGAGGAAAATGATGATGGTGGTGAGGGGAAGAAATAGAGAGAGAGAGAGAGAGAGAGAGAGAGAGAAAGAGAGAGAGAGAGAGATGCTGCGTGAGCCAGGTGGAGTTCATGATGACGCGTGTGTTATGCCTTGTTTTTTTTGTCGGGGAGAAGAGAGAGAGAAGTAAATTATTTTTGATATAGTGGCCACCATTTACATCATCACCCTTTTTCAACAATATATTTATACTATAATATGCCGTGCAAGAGCTCCCTTGCTAGCAAGCTTCTGTTTTGCCGCTGGAGACCAAAAAAAGAAGCGTGATGATGATGATGGTTGATGTAATACGAACAAGGCATGTAATGGTGATGAAGCGATGAAAAACCTCTTTCTCTCTTTAATAGTCTTTGTCGATTATGAAGATGACTCTTGTTTCTCTTTTGCTTCTTCCTCTCTCCTACATATTATCCAGAGAGAGCTCGTAGGAGAATCAACACACGACGATACGTGTACACAATTTACCTCTCACCACCGCCATCACGTTATTGCATTTTCCACTGAAATTGCATTTCATGCATGTCGTGCGCAAGGTATGGCTTATTGAGGATTAAATAAAGTTTATCATCATCATATCGTCAGCAATAACAACAACAGCAGAAAGAAGACGAGTCCTTTGGGAGATATGGTTTAACCAGGAGCAAAAGTCGTAAAGCGCGCAACTTTCAGAGAGAACGTTGGGTTGATCTAATATAGTGGGTAAAATGTGCAGAGAGGAGAGGTAATATGCATGTGTGTACAGCAGTAAGTTTCCTTTAACTTTTTTATGTGTGTTCAGCAGCAAAATGACGGGGATACAAGAAAAGACATGTTCACTTTGCCCACTCCACTACTCTACCTTCAAAATCTCCCTGCTGCCATATATTTATAGCTACAACAAGGAAGTAGCAAATACCACCCTATTTAATGTAGCTATTGCCACTGCAATTATTCTGCAAGAAAAAGTGAAAGAAAAAGAGGGGAGAGTGGGTTGAGAATAACATACTTTATTACCACCGCCACCACTACCACCGTCACAGAACTACCTAAGCACAGATCCATGTTTTTCTGTTTTTAGAAGTGATGCAATTCAATGAGGAAAGAGGTGGAACACACAAAGAAATAAAATTGCTCCAGCTTCTTTCAAAACAAGTGGAGGATGAAGATAAAAGGTGGTGCAAAAGCATATATCCATTGGCTGTATTCTTGAAAGGTAACGAAAGAAGAAGGGGAAGGGGTTTACAAAAAAAAACTTCACATTTATGGTTCATGTGTATATTTTGTATGTATTGTACATAAAGTCATTTCTTTAAAAAAGAACAAAATAAAAACTTTCTTTCTTGGTTAAAGTCAACATTTTCTCTTTGAATTGCATTATTTTTTATATTTTTCTGGCTTCTGCCAGAATTGATTAAATTGAAACAGGAAAGAAAACAGGGCGGCATAAAAAGAGGTAACATTTTAAAAGGGAAGAACGACTTGGGGGTTGTGTTCTGTGAAGGATCATGATCAAACGTCGGATCTGTTTGTACTTGGCAAAAAAATATGGACACAAATGAATTCAATCATTGTGGACAAGGCGACGAGAGGGTGGGAAGAAAGAAGTATAGTGGAACGGATTGGGAAGATGATGGATTATTTTTAGATAGATTTTTTTTTGTGTAAAATGCATAAAGTGCATTTGGGGAAATTGAAGTTTGTTGTATTATCTTCAATATAAGTTGTAATAAAAGTAATGTTGTTCGACCGACATGTACAGAATACATGATAAGATGAATGGAGAGAGAAAGAGACACCCCAAAGCCACAAAGAATGCATTTGAATTATAAAAACTTTTGCGGAATCTGTAACCAAAAAGCACAAAAAAAGTGTTTTGAATTATGTCTATAAAGTTGTACGTTTTCATTTTTCATACAAATACTTATATAGGTAGGTGTAGATATAATAAGAATGTGTGCATTTAGCTATAAACCTTTCCAAAAACTGGTGGGAGGTTTCATTGTGAGTGTGTGGTTCACATTTTTGGTATGGTTGTCGGTCGCGTCGTTTTGAATGATTTCAAGTAGATATTCATCCTTCTTTTCTGATAGCGACGATGAAAGTTTTGGTATGGCTGGATCATCAAATGATAAGCTCTAAAAAGTGCTAGCGGTTTACATATCACAGCAGCATAATATATGTACTTACACCATACATTATACGTAGTAGTAAACCAGCAGATATTTAGCATTCTGCACGAGAACGCGTTAACCAAAGGAAGCAAGCCACCAAGAAAAATATTGTTTGGTTTTCTTCATGCATTTTTACTGCAGGTTATCATGTGCTGACGATGATTTAAGTGCATTTTCAGAACATTCCATACTTTTGTAATCGTATCATCATCATATATTTTTTTGGATATGAGAAATTTTCCGAGCATGAAATGAATATATTTATTTTTAAAAATTCTCTGTGGCACACACACACACACACACGACACACATGTATTTGGAGTACGTGCCTGGAAGCTACTCCAAGTCCAAGTACAACTTGCTATTACGCACTCTGCGTACTGCTACATTTTGTTTGGTTTGCTTTTGATGCAATAAAAGTTAACGAAAATTTGAGTAGGACAAAACCTAACTGTGATTCTTTGGGGAATACAAGATGCTGTGTTGGCTTGCTGGAAAAAGCCCTTGTCTCTCTCTATCTCCCTCTCGTTCCATCTCATTTTTCTCTGGAAACGTCATCTTCCTCTTCTCTCTCCAGAGCAGAGTAGGATTTTATGGGTTTTGTATTGCATGTAAGATAATGTGAGCTCAGCCTACTTCCCAACAAAAAAAAAGTTTGTTCACTTGTAAAAGTACAATACGTGTTTGGTTGCATTGGAAAACCTTGGTATGCACTTTGACCTATAAATGCATGTATGTTTTTTTGTGGAAAGTAGCATAGTAATAATAACAAAAATAGAATCTTGAATTCATATTATGCAATTCCACATCTTTTTGTGCTGCTGCGCTGCATGGTAAAAGTCTTTTGTGTGGATGTGTGGATGTGTGGCTCACTCATTCTCACTCTTAAATTGCGTGCACTACTCTGCTGCGTGTGTATAATAAAATGGTTGATAGTGCAAACACGCATGGATTTGTGATGAATACCACACAGACGGCAACTCACAGATTTTTTTTCTCTTTTTTGGTAAAGTTTGTAATTCAGTAAATAGTCGAGTTCTGCAGCAGCAGCAGTAGTAGTAGTAGCAGCCAACTAAGTTTGAAAGCAAAAGGAGTAAAGAATATTTTTTTTTGTAGGAGGAAGGAAAATAAAAAAAGAGATGAAGGAATAATAACATTATGGAGTGGAGGTGGTGGCGGTATTGGTATGATGATGGTTGCATTGTTGGTGATGTTTCTTCTGCTGCATTGCATAAAAAAAAGAGATGAAGGAATAATAACATTATGGAGTGGAGGTGGTGGCGGTATTGGTATGATGATGGTTGCATTGTTGGTGATGTTTCTTCTGCTGCATTGTATTGCGTACTTTGCCATCATCATTCTCCTCAGCATCCTCTCTTTCAGTCTCTCGTCGACCCTCGGCAAGTTAGCATCTCACAGAGCCACCCTCGCGTGTGTAATTCAACGCAACAACAACGCAACGTTGCATTGTTGCTCATTCACTTTCTGTCAGGTTGTTTAGCACTGTCATTGGCATCACATTGCACACCACCGCACAAGATTGCTCGTATATTTCTCTCTCTTTCTGAATATCTTCAGCAGCAGCAGCAACCCTCTTTCTGTGTGGTGCATGGTGGTTTGGTGCACACACATTTTCAAACGCACAAAGTAAAGTAGACTCTCTTTTGTGCAGTTGTTTGGTTAGTTCAAGAAGCATGACACTATTATTGTGAGTGAACAAGTTGAAGTTGTAGTAGAGAAGCAGCGGTAGTAGTAAAAGTAGTAAAGTTGTAAAGTGTGGTATTGTATTCCATCATCATCAGCAGCAGCATCACACCATCATAATAATATCACGTTACATTCAAAAACATTCACTTGTTTTCTTTATTGCTTGTGGTCATTTAAAAGGACGCTAGTGCCAGAAACATAGAAAAAATCCGGAGAAACTGTACTGTATCATCAGAAATAAATCTGGTTTATAAAAAGGACTCTTTATCCCATAGACTTTTACATAATCTGTATTTGAACTGTTTGTATTGAACTCTGTATTATTAGCTGTATAGAAATTATTGTGTGTTATAAATTGTTTATTAAGCCATATATTATCTCTTGAATTTTTATTATATTGTCATCATCATCATCATCAGTTATTAGATGCACAACGTGTGATTCATAGTTTTGTTGGGTTTTAAAAACTCTCGTCTCAGACTCATTTTTAGAGTTTTTGTGGTTTTTGGTTTACTGCAAAGAAACAACTTTGTTTTTATCAAAGATACATTTTTTATTATCAACAGCACCTTTAATACTGCGAAATAATATCAAAACATTGACATTTAGAGGAACTTTATAGATTCATTTTTATGCACTTTCATCAGCAGCAGCACCAATAATAATACCGCAAGAAGCATTGACATCATCGTCGTCGTCGCCAGAATCATCATCATCATCATCAACCTCATCCCAGAGAGTGGTGGTTTGTTGTTGGTGAGTATAAAGTATAGAGCAGGTAGACTATTTTTTGTTGACAAGTAGACTTGTTGGACTTGAACTGCTTTTCACACTGCACCGCATCAAGTCATTTAGCTGTTCATAAGGTGTATATTGTATTCAGTTTATGTACTATATTATTTATTGCTACTACTCAAAAGAATTTTTTTTGTGGATATATTTTTTATTGTTGGAAGTTGGAACACTATCACTTGTCATCTAACAACTTTTTTTTTGGTTTTTGGGTAGTATATTTGCTATGCTGTGTAAAGCATACACGTAAAAATAATAAAAAAGGGCTGTGTTGTTCTTGTTTTAATATATATTGTTGAACTGTATAGGTAAATGTGTATGTGTGCAATATATATACAGTGACAATTTTAATTTTTTTGCAAATGTGATTGTCAGTTTTGGGACAAAGCTGGTAGGTAAGATCTGTGAGAGGAAAAAAAGTCATACTTGAGGAGAGGTATATATGTTTTGTGTGTCATCCTGTGGCTTTTTTTATTCAGCCTTCAATGAACTTTTACTCAACCAGATGAACATTCTTGAAGCGATTAGCTCTCTACACAATTCATCCTCAATTTTGCATTCTTTGCAAGACTTTGTTTAATTATCATTAACAACATACATTATACTCGTTGGACTTACAACAGATGCCTAAAGACTGGATTTAGATTATTTTTATGCTAAAGAAACATAGGTACACATGCAAACATTTTGTACCTACATTTGTGCCGTTGGGTCTTGTGATTATAAAAAAAACTGTTAAAATTGGTATACAAAAAAGTAAATATTCAGCATAATATCATCATCATCATCTTCCATTTGTCAAGATTTGTCTAACTGGATTTTTTTTGCATATCATCCTGTGGCTTTTTTTATTCAGCCTTCAATGAACTTTTACTCAACCAGATGAACATTCTTGAAGCGATTAGCTCTCTTCACAATTCATCCTCAATTTTGCATTCTTTCTAAGACTTTGTTTAATTATCATTAAGAACGTACATTATACGCGTTGGACTTACAACAGATGCCTAAAGACTGGATTTAGATTATTTTTATGCTAAAGAAACAGGTACACATGCGAACATTTTGTACCTACATTTGTGCCGTGGGGTCTTGTGATTTAAAAAAAACTGTTAAAATTGGTATACAAAAAAAGTAAATATTCAGCATAATATCATCATCATCATCTTCCATTTGTCAAGATTTGTCTAACTGGATTTTTTTTGCATAGCAAAGCAGAAAATTTATTCTTAAATCCGATTTAAGAATATTATTTATCTGGATTCTTGTTGGAATTTCCGGTTTGAACATAATATATAAACAACAGCCAAAACATATAAAAGGCAGACAGAAGCTTTCTCAAGGAAAAAAAGTAAGCCACTACAATAATAATAATATTATCCTTTTTCTTCTTCCTCCACTAAATTGATAAATATTTTCTTTGACAGCTAACCGTTTTTCATACCGTAAATCCGCAAAGTTTTACTGTCCTTTTCATATGTCCATAACATAAAGCATATTAGGTAGATTACTTTTTTTAAACACATTTTCATGTACACGCGAAAAAAACATTATTATTAAATATCTCATATATTCCTCCTTTTTTACGTGTATTTTAATATATTTTTTTGCCGCTTAATAACAATAATTATTATGCTTGCTTTTTTTATGAGTCGGTCAAACTGTTTAGAAAATGATTTAAAAAGAAGACGCTCTTTTTTCATACATTTTTTTGTGTGTGGATATAAAATGCACATATATTTACGTAAGTTTGGTGAACTTTTAATGACCAAAATTCTTTTAGAATCCGGCATGCTCCAAACTTCTCTCTTTCTTATCCTGGCTACAGCATTCCACATAAACAACAAACATTTGTACAGATTTTTTTTACAAAATGAGTATATAATTTACTTCCTTACATGATTAAATATTGCACGCATATTTTTTTGCAGACACTCACATAACATAACACACAAGGAGAAAAAAAGGTGAAGAGATTTTTGTAAAATATGCAATCATCAGCTTTGGTCATAACTTTTTTTTGCTAAAGTATAAAAATCACCCATATTTTCACATTTCTTTCATGTCCTATCATTTAAATAGTTTTTTTCTCTCTCACTTTTTCTGGCATGTATGCCAAAAAAAACCCAGGCCAGGTAATATTCTGCTGAAAAATGAAAGAGAGAGAGAGAGAGACGGGAGAAGGGGGTAAAGTGTAAAGAATCTTATATCACAGCTCATTATACTGTACATATTTTTTTTTGTATTAAAGAAAAAGAGAAATGAAAATATTATTAGTTCAAATACAGGTTTCACCGCAATGGGACGAAGTTGTTACAATAATCATTAGCATGTTTTTCTTCTGGCACGAGTTTATAGCTCTCCAGTTAACACCGAGTTTTTGTTTGTACCTCAAAATGTATATATGTGTATCATCTTCATCTTTTTTTTCTTACAATTTTCTGCCTCTTCACTGTTTTGCACAATGTTTTATATACCTGTTAGTTATGTGCAACATAATAAACCAGTCTACTTTACTCATCGTGAAAATTACTACCGCACATCTTCTACTTCTTCTTCGACTACTACCACCACTACTCAGAAAACACTTTAGACAGACACATGATACTCTTGTTATTGTTGTTGTTACAGTTGAAGAACCTGTTTTGCATACAACATTTTCTATAGCAAAGCAAAAAAACATTTTTGCTCATCAGTTTTGTTGAATATTGGCCTACGCATATGTATTTATATGTATTTATATTATGTCTTGTATACGCTCTGTGTTTGTATAGTGCATAGGTATTTATTGAGTCTATTTGGGTTTTAAAAATATTGGTAGGTACGTATTGGTAAGGTTTAATGAAAGGATGCTTTGTGTAGACAAAAAACTTTGTAGAAAGAAAAAAATGGTAAATTGTAACTCGAGGGAAAAAAGTATAAAAAATAGGGTGGATATTGAGCAAGACAAGATAATATCCAGGAAGGAATAAAAAAAAGTCCGTTCAATTCTTCCAAATCTTTGGAACAGACAAAAAAGAAAGAGAAATGCACACACACAAGACAAGCGTTAAGAATGCTTTTTGCTTTTTTACTGCTTTATAAACTGAAACAATATTTTTTTCTTTCCATTTGGAAAAGAGAGGATAAGAAGATAGATATGGAGTGGTTGTGCAATATGTAGGCATGCATTATTTTACAGCTTCTCTATTCTTTACCATCACCACCACCGCCACCAAACTTGTAAAAGTAAAAATCATTTGAAACTCTCTATGCATTCTGCATCTGGTTTTTTTATGTCGAGTGGAATTATCCAAACGCTTTTGGTGGACGTACGTAATATACAATGTATGTATAGCAAACCAAAAGTTTTCGACCGACATATCTCCTCTCAAGCAAAGAGGAAGTAAAAAGAAAAGAGAGAGAAAAAGACGCGTACATATATACAAGCGGAACTAAAAGGATTTATTTTTTGTTTGCTTGACTTTTGAAATTGCAGACATAGATACATAAAATACATATATGTAGTATTCCTAAGAAAAAAAATGCATGTTTCCTTTCACTCTCTTTTCTATTTTTTTATCTTGAGCAAAAACGTCGATGGCTCAACAAGATAGACAAATAGACAATGTAAAAAATACTTATGTTTTTGTTTAGTAATACAAATAGCAAGAAAAAATATACCTATACCTATACATAGTTTAAATAGCAAGAAAAAATATACCTATACATAGTTTGTAGACAAATATATCCAGAAGGGAAAAATTCTATAAAAAATGTGTAATAAATGAAGGCATGTATATTTTAAGTAGAGAAGAAATTTCTTGAAATTCACCATTGCATATTTGAATCCGCCAATGTTCATGTTCAAACACGTGTATCCCAAAGTTGTGAATTAAACGGGTGTAGAAAAACTTGAACTTCAAATATTGCAGAGTAGGGAGAAATGGGAAAGTTGTTGGGGTTATGTGTAGAGTGCAGAAAGAGTGAAAGAATTTTTTGTTTTACAAGGCTGAGTTACATAAATGTATATAAACAGAGTATGCCACCGATAGCAAAAAATTTAGAAATAAATATATAATATCACTTTTTACTATTTAGCTGCTGACTGTGACTGTGTGGTGAAACGACTTATGTCATTCATGCAAATCAACTCTACGCAGAAAAACATTCATGCAATTTGCTGTAGCAGTTGCAAAGTTGAATACTTACCCATGCAATTATGATGAAGAGTTAGCTCAAGATCTATATTTTATATTACAATCAAAGCGTATATAAAAACATGGACTGGCGTTGTTTATATTCAAAATTTTGCCTCGGTGTTGTAGTGCGTAATGTAATTAAATAACAGCGTATTACAAGCTTTACATGACATGACGCATCTTATATATAACCTTGCAATGTTCAAATGTTACGCACACAGAGACAGAGACAGAAAGTCACAAGTTGCTCTGTAATTTCATATGGCAAGTTGCCATTTTTATCTCTTTTTTCTTTTCTGGAGCCGTGTCAAAGTCAAAAGGCACTGGATGCATGGGAGGATTTTGTGTTTGTTTTATTTGGACTATAACTGTCAGTGAAAAAGTCGCTCTTTTTGCACTCATTCGTTTTCTTCCCTGGCTTGGATGTGTGTGTGTGTCTACATGTGCGTGTGGTATGCAGAGTGGTGAAATTGGTCTCGTTAACTATAATAGATTGGTTTTTAGGGTGAAGGAAAGTACTTTGTTTTACGGCGTGGCTTTCCTCTGACATGTTGATTACTTGCGAATATACGATTATTTTCAAAAGCGATGATGTATTGAACGACTTCTGAAAAAGATTCATTTTTATCCCAAATTTTTTCTTGCATGTCATCATTTCTCTTTTTAATTTTTCAGCAGGGATGTTTTTTTGGGGGGAGAAATTTAAAAAGCATTTAGCATAAAAACAAAGGATTTTTTCTGGATTTATAAATTGTAACTTTACAGGATGTAGAGAATGTGTAATTAAAATGCAATGAGTATAATGAATCATGAAAAATTCATTTTGTATTCACTCCACATATTATTATGATGCACCAAAGGTTGAGTTGCATTGCACTGCATTTTTTTCCACATTTCGTAAACTTCCATGTTGCGTGTGACTTTTTTTTCGTTCCTGAATCGCTTAACTTCACATTAAAGTGCAAACTAGGGTAACTACATACTTTACAAATATGCATATACGCTCCCCTAACTAATTCACGGAAACTAGCATCCCGTCAACAAGGAGAAGAAAAAGACAAAATATCATTTGTACTTGATATATACCCAAGACCTTACTTACTCTTAAATCATGTGAGATAGGTAAAAAATAAAGCCATGTAGTAGTAATGTGCGTGTAATTGAATATTATATTCTCATCTTTATTTTAGTCAGTAGGTAACATGCAATTTTGGTGTAAACTTTGCCATTAAAAATGTAAAAAAATCACAGTGAATGTACGATAAAAAGTGCTCTTAATTTGTAGTCACGCTAATCTAAATGTTTTCTATTGCATTAAATGAGTACTGGTGTGTGTGTGTGTCATTTGTACCAAAGTTTTTACACGGTTTTTTATTTTTCTCTCTACCTGCAAACCTGCATGCAATTGCATAGCTTATCAAAAATGTGCATATTATTTTCATGGGAATCTTTAAAAAAAAGTTTTTATGTTTTTGTTTGTGGTATGGTTTGCCATATAGCACGAAAATCCTTTCTGGTAAACACAAGAAACGTGTGTTGTTTTTTTCAGCCTTTTTATCCTTTTGTGTAACTCTCTGTTTT
>JAITYZ010001931.1:0-24205 GCA_027744595.1 Paronellides praefectus
TTGGAGAGTGCCAAAACCTCCATTATGAATATTGCCACCACCACGAGGATGACCACCTCCTCCTCCACCAACTCCAACTCCTCGTGTTGTGTTGGTGTCTACTAGATTGGTCAGATTTGGCTGGCTAATTGCCATGCTGTACATGTTAGTTGTATTATTGGAAGCCCCATGATGATCGGGGGGACTCATTGTCAAGCTACCGTCCATGCTCAACGGGCTCATTTCGTGGTGACTTTGAGCCGAGCTGAGGAGGAGGCTATCAGCACTCTTCTTTTTTCTTTGGGCTGGTCTTCTCGGTGCTTTGGGGACAATTTGAGGTGCATGTTGTTGCTGCTGATGTTGAAACTGACCACCTTGAATGTCACTCAGATCTTGTAAAGGCTTTACTGAATCCGAGGGACGCTGTGTTCTCTTTTTCGGCTTTGGCTGCAAAGGTGGCGGTTGATTTTGGTCTGGAGAGGTACATGGATTGCTGTACTGGTGTTGGTGCTGCTGCTGCTGCTGAGGTGCATTTGGTGAGGTAATGGATCCACCTGTTCCGTTACCTCCTCCCACTGTCTGGCTCATGCTCTGTTGTACATGGCTGGACCGGGGGACATGTTCGTCAAGCAAGGTCACAATGGCATGGTGATATCTTGCTGCTGCTACGTCTCTAGGAAGTTGGTCCATGTGATCGGCAATATCCCTGTTGGCTCCGTGGTCCAATAGCAGTTTGCACGTTTCCGGGCATCCTTCTCTTGCAGCCAAGAAAAGTGGAGTTTGATCCTAAACAAAAATAAAAATAAATAATTAAAGTAAGTTTTTTTTTCACTGGAAATTGCGGGGTACCATGATACACGCTATATCTACATATTTTATTATTTTCTCTTACCCGATCATCTTGAGCATCTTTATTAGCCCCGTTGGTTAACAAAATCTCGATAACTTCTGTATTGTCAACGGCTGCTGCCCAGTGGAGCGCTGTCTTTCCATAGTTGTCTGCAGAGTTTACTTCCGCTTGACTCGTAATCAGTTTTACTACCATGCCCCTTACTCCCAATCTTGTTGCAAGGATGAGAGGTGTTGTGCCATCATGCATTTTGGCGTTTAATGCAGTTGCCCGATTCTTGAGCAAAATTTCAAATACGTCAATCGCATCTGCAGCAATGGCAGCGTGTAATGGGGATCTTCCCGTGTTATCTTGAGCGTTTGCGTCTGCCCCCGCATCCAATAATCTTTTTGCCGCGTCAGCAACCATGTGTCTAGCAGCCAAGTGCAAACTAGTTTCTCCAGTTTTATCCATCCGGGCATCCAAATTGGCTCCTTGAGCAACCAACCCAGCAATCACCTCTGCGGTGAAGTTACCTCCTGGTTCTTCCTCGTCCCCGGTAATCAGACCTCCACGTTTTATGGCAGCAACCATTAATGGAGTGAGGCCGCAAGGACCGCGGACATCCACGTCAAAGTGAGACTTTTGGGCTTCCGGTGGAGTGAGTGCCAAAATTTCAGGGTGTCGTATATCTGCAGCTTCCAGGTGCTGCTGTGTCCAAGGTCTAGGATCAATTTCGTCATAATCCGTGTACAAAGTGTGGTCAGAGGCGTATCCCTGTTCACTCCGCATTCTTTTACTGGGAGGCCTATCAGAGTCATCCGAGTATTGACTGGTGACATCCGTCACCATACCATCATAACCGGTCATCATGCTACTAAATCCTGTACCACTGTTATGAGAGTCCATGTCCAGGTCTCCCAAGGGATGTCCCCCTTTGCCCACTCCCAAATTCCTCATTTCTTGACCATCTGGACCCTTCCTTCTTGATCTTCTGTGGTGACCCCCATGACCTGGAGCATGCCTAAGAAAGCCATCTGGGAACCAAGTGATACCCCTCGACTTTTTCCTCTGGTTCACCAAAACATTCAAGGTGACGTAAATGAAAAGGACAATGAGGACTCCCACCATCACGAAAACCAGCCAACTGGGGGCCTCCTCACTCTCGTCATTGGGCCGTGTTCCCGGTAATCCTCGTACTTCCACAATATCAAATTCCCTTCTCAACTCTGCCGCCCATTTTTGTCCCGCCGCAGAAATATACTCGGCTGCTTGCTCCGCATTCCCAAAACATGACATCCCGTTGGAATTATCCTCACATTTCCGATTATCAATTTCCAGAAAGACCATCACCCCTGTACTTTCTGAGCCTTGGATTGTTTGCGGATCTGTACCATTTCTTAATACAGACTCTGCGTCCATGTTGGGCGCCCAAGGGTAGACCATCGGACTTCCATAACTGGCTGTTAGCTTTATTCTTACGTTGGTCCGTAAAATTTGGCTAATGCTTCGCAAGAAGGATGACTTGTTTTCCAAAAATTCTTGTACAGTCATTTCATTTACGACAATGCTCATTGCTCCTGGAACCAAAAGTGGAGGTTTGGTTTCACAGTCGTTTCCGTCCCAATTACACTCGGCATTATTACAGCCCTGGTCACATTTCCCGTCAGCATAGTGTCTTGCACAAAAGTTGTCATCGCTGGGATTACACTGCTTCAATTTGGGTTCACAATCTTTTCCATCGAATAAGCACTCTGGGGTGTTGCATTGAGTGTTGCAGATGCCATTCCCAAATACATCCCAGCAGCGAGGCACTGTGCAGTTACGCCATGGATTTTTATTGCCCAGAGAGCAGTCACCACCATCGAATTCACATGCAAAGTTATTGCATTCCTGGTCACAGTGAAGATCTCCAGCTTTTTCCAAACAGTTTTTCCGTTGACATTCTTGCTTTTGGGTTTCCAATTCATAAAAGTAGTGTCCCAAAGAGCCGTCCTTTAAAAAAAACAAAATAAAATGATTTGATTAATTTATAATTCAATTGAATGAATAGCAAAGTAAGTATAGAATCAAATTTAAATTCTTACCGGTTTAACATTTTCACAAAGGTCCCCATCGACGCTCCATGGGCATTTACAAATAAAACTATCCCTTTTGACGACACAGGAGCCTCCATTCATGCAAGGGTTGGTTTCACACGGATAGCCCGAAAAGCTGCACGTATCCCCATGGAAGCCTGATTGGCAGGTACAATGCCTAACGTCCTTCCTTTTGCTTCCACTTCCCACACTTTTGACTGTGCAGACTCCTCCATTCTGACAAGGGCTGTTATGACAAAGGTCCACCTTCTTTTCGCAAAAATGGCCGGCATAGCCAATCTTACAGTCACATCTAAAGTCGTTGACCAGCTGGACACAAGCTTGAGTACCAAGTTGGGAGCATGGATTTGAGAGACATTCGTTCACGTCTCCTTCACATTTAGAACCCACGTAGCCTGGCATGCATTGACATTCAAAACCACCCACTTTATCAATACATGAGCCACCATGGAAACAGGCGCCGTCGAAACAGTCGTTTACGTTGATTTCGCAAAGCTTGCCTAAGGTACCGTGGGGACAGGAGCAGGTGAAGGAGTTGACGCCGTCCTAAAAGAAAAGTGAAATTTTAGAAAGTGAAATTTTAGAAATTTTCATGATTGCTAATTTTAACTTGGGTCTTTAAAATGTTTAGGAAAAAGACATGTTTGTCTGGACTCTTGACTTACATGGCATACGCCCCCATTTGAACATGGATTTGGTGCACAATCATCAATATTCAGTTCACAATTTGGCCCTTGGTATCCACGTGGACATTGGCAATTGTAACTGCCCAAAAAGTTTTGTCAGGCAATCCCGACCTTCGTATCCGGTAGCGCATTGACAAATATAGCTTCCATTGGTGTTGACACAAACCCCACCATTACGACAAGGACTACTTTGATGACACTCATTTATGTCTTCGTCGCACAGGCGACCGGTATAGCCGAGCTCACAGTTGCAGCTAAAGTCTAAATAGTTTGTGGAGGGTCTGCATTCCCCATTTTTGCATTTGTTTGGGGTACAAGGATCCAGTTCCATGTCGCAGTTGGGCCCAGTCCATGGAGGTTCACAGGCACATTTGTACCCATTTACCATGTCCACACAACTACCAGAGTTTTTGCAGGGCGAGGATATGCATTCATCAATGTTGATTTCACAGTTTTTCCCAGTGTACCCCGCAAGACATTTGCAAGTGTAGTCGTTAAAGTGGTCGGTACATGAGCCTGAATGTTGGCAAGGGTTACTTGCGCATTCATCAATTTCCAAGTCGCAACGTTTCCCATGGTAACCAGGCGGGCAAACGCAATTGTAGTTATTTTCACCATCTAAAAATAATTGAACACAAAATGTCATTTGAAAACATTTTAATTTTTTTTATATAAATAACCTATATTATTAATTATTGCATACCTTCACATTCTCCATGCACGCAAGGATTACTGGCACATTCATCCACATCACTTGAGCATCTATTTCCAAATTTCCCCCGAGGACAAATGCATTTGAATCCATTCACCAAGTCGATACAATGCCCATTATATTCACAGGGACTGCTGGCGCACTCGTTGATGTCAATCTCACAGTGCATTCCTGCATATCCCGGAAGGCACTCACAAGTGTACCGATTAATCCCGTCAATGCACTTGCCATTATTCCTGCATGGATTGCTGAAGCATTCATTAACATTATTCTCGCAACGCACACCCCCAGTACCGGACTGACAGTGACATTGGAATCCTCCAGTTTGGAGCATTTCACAGGTGCCTCCATATAAACAAGGGTTGTTGAGACACTCGTTGATCTGAGTTTGACAAACGTGACCTGTGAATCCAAGTTTGCACACACAACGGAATGTGTTGATGCCATCAATGCAAACGCCGTTGTGACAAGGGTTTGCAACGCAATCGTCAATGTTTGTTTCGCAGTTATCTCCTGTGAAGCCTCTGGGGCAAATGCAGTGATAGCGGTTGTGCCCGTCCCGACAGGTGGCGCCGTTCTTGCATGGATTGCTCGCGCAGTCGTCCACATTTTGCTCGCAGCGTTGACCGGTAAATCCAAGTTTACATTTACAATGATAACCGTTAATTTTCTACAAGATTAGATAAAAGAAATTAAATTACAGAGATAAAATTAAAGATAAAATTACCATTCAAAATTATAACTTTTCACTTGAGCTCTTTAAACTTACATCATAACAACGACCGTGATTTAAACAGGGATTTGATAGGCACTCATCCACGTTGATTTCACATTGAGGTCCAGTAAATCCTATTAACAAAAAAAATACATTCATAAATACATTTGATGTCATTACAGAAAAAAAACAAAGCGATTCATAATTTTTTTTAAATTAAAGAATAGAATTATGTACAAGCGTGTCCAATCAATTATGTTTGCTATCTTATTCCTTTCTACCGCCGCTTCAAATACAAACGTCATCATAAGTCACCTCTTAACAATCAGAAAAAGGCATGCACACAACCAACTTAAGTATCTTTTCACATATATGCCGTACGTTTTTAATTAGATTACATTTAAATATTTTTTCATGCATTTTTTTCTCCTTAAATTTTTTTTAAAGTGTCCTTCGAAAATAAAAAGGGAATGTAGTTTAGGAATTCAATGTACAATTTTTCATTATAGGTATATTTGGTTTTCAATTCTATTTTGTCCTGATTATATTAAAAATGCATTATACCTACACCTTATTATATGAAACACGCATAGTTTCTGCAGAGCGGAAAAAACGTGAAAGCTCTTAAGCTCATTGGATCCTCAAAAAAAATATGAGAACGCAGCAGGGTGCCTATTTTATTTCAAGGGCTCTTCTCTCTTTTATATTTTTTCTCTCTACATATTATTTTTCTTCCTTCCCTTCTCAAATTTCATCTTGTTCGTCCGTCTTTTTACACAAAAAATAGTATACAAGACAGCATTACATAATGAATATATGATTATATATTCTGTATTGAACCAAACCAAATCCACCCCAAATCATCCCACTTGTTATTCATGTGTGTCTTTCTACATGTCTACTACATTGTGTAAAAACGCAAGCATTACTACACATTTTATTTGAGAATGGAACAGAAAAAAAGATTTTTGCTGGAGCAGCTGCCGTTGCTGCAGAGTTTTTAAAAAGATAAGTAAAAGTACAGGAATGGGCCACACAGTCAGTTGTACATGAAGAAAAATTGTTTAAACAAGAAACACTGGTGAGGAGTTCCTCAAGGGTCTACTTTACTTAGGCTTGCTATATCCTCTCTTGTTTCTTGTGTGTTAACGAGCTACGTTACTTTACAATACTTTAGCTTGTGATTATCAAGTCGGAGAATTTTTTTTGTGCACTTTAAAAAGCTTTCTTTTTTTACGATTATTATGAGGGTCGCCTGCTCTCCGTTTCATTTTTTTTTCTTTTTTTTAATATCTCAGCAAAGTTATGATTATTATTTGAGCTTTTGTGAGTGAACATTATTATGAAGCTCCAGAAAACTTGAAAGATTGAAAGATCATCATCGTCATCATCTCCTTTGCTACTTCGCCCATATTCCAGTACTCCAGTTTCTCTGCTCTTTTTTTAAAGTCTTTCTTTCATTTTTGGATGAAAGTACTTAAAAAAATATTATCACCATTAGAAAATATGTACTGTTTTTTGGACAGAGAAGGTGAAAAAAATATATATTTCTTAAAAAATAAAATAAATACGGTAAAGAATTTTTTTCGTCTTAATGGATAGGATATGTCGGTAGCAGTAAAGCATAAATAATATTATTATTACCACTACCATTATATATTATTTGGTAAACTACTCAACTACTTTACTTTACTCACATACTTAGGACTCCTAAGTTAGGAGGTAATAAAAGACAAGTTGCAATTTGACGGTAAATTGGGATGCAAAATGGTTTTTACAAAAAAAGTAGTTGGTCTTATTGTGTGTCATTATAACAGTTCATTTTTGTTTTGCTCTTTATGAAATGATATGATAGCTATGTAATTTTCTTTGGCGAAGAAGGAGAGTAGATAAGATAAATTTTAAAACAGAGATACTTATTGTAAAAAAAATTATATCAGCTTAATGGTACAGTGATCTCTCATTATTTATTGTATATTGAGAAAATATACTGTAGTGAAATTGTGAGAGAAATTGAGACACTATAACATAAGGGCTTGTTTGGTTTCTTCCACCTGACTAATTTACTAGAAGGCTTGATAATGAAGATCATTTTCATGAGGATATGTTACGATGATCCATTTTCAATCCCTCAAAAACCTTTTCTTTATCATCAAAGGCGCTATGGTTTAAAGTGATAACTTGTGAGAGGAAAGACTGATGAGAGCGTGTGTGTGTGCGTCTCTCACAAAACCCAAAACAAGCATCAAAATTATTTTTGTTGATCTTGGTGGGTACAATGTCTGCTTGTGTCGGTTTGTTCATTTTTGGGATTAGTACGGTGTATGCAACCTTAAGTATGTATGTAGAAATTTTTCTCTCATTTTTGACCTACATGAAGGGCGTTGTGAATGAATACTTGTAACAATAGTCAATATGCTGTTAAATGAAGAAGAAAAAGAAGAAAAAGTTACAATGAAAAGGAGAGCTTCTATCTGTCATGACATGTCATAAAAGTACTAAAATTGAAATATGATGGAACCTTCCGAAAATTGTTCCTTGTGAGTAGTGGGGGCATAATAGGTATTAAAAATATGTTTACGAATATTGTTGCTGTTGTGTGTTCCGCTTGTATAAACACAAGTTGCATTGTTACAAAAGCTTCTTTTACAACCCGCTATATTGCCTGCCCAGCCTTTGCGTTGTGTTTGTCACTCAAAAATAATAAAATGTCAAAAAAAACTTTTATTTTTAAATCCCTTTTGATTTACACAAGTTGACAAGAAGAAACAAAGGGTTTTATGGAGAAAAAAAGACGGAAGCTGTAATAAAAGTTTAGAGTTTTGTTTGACTTATTTACTTTGAACAAGAACACACACACCAATAAAAACAGAAACACAAGTGGGGGTTGAAGAATCTTTTTGTTTTTTCTTTGCTTTCATAATAATTATGGCATACCTACATGCCTTGCATATCCATCTCATTTCCATAATCTTTCGCACTTTCCTGTTGTCGACTTTTTTAAACTTTCGTGAGCATAACAATTATACGGTCTACTGATTTGATATTTTTCTAATGTCCACCAACACCACCAGCCAAAAACCAAACAAAAATTAAACACTTGATACTTTGCAATGGCCAGTGTAAAGGTGTAAAGTCCCATCCCATGCAAAATATGCTGGACCCCTAATAAAATTGTTCCCAATTATTATTAAGGGCAATAAACTCTTTTTTTCTTGGCAATCAATCCAACCAATCCATTTCAATTAACTTGAATGGCTCCATAAAAATTTTCTCTCGCAGGTTTCAAATCAACAAAAGTGTAATAAAAGTTTACACCTTTTTTCATTCTACGACGACCATAGCAGTCTCGGCTCGAGACTCTCGGGTGAAATAAATGAGGGTGCCACTAAGAATGAGCGAGATGCCAGCAAGCAGCAGCAGTAGCCAAGTCATCTTCAACACTTTTACATTAACAAGCTTTTATACGTCCCTGTGCAATAAAAAAAATCCAGGTTGTGTTTTTTTACAAAGTTTAATTGTTTATTAGCCCTTGAACCTGTTGAAGCTGCAGCATCCCGTTCCGTTGTAAACTGTTTACAAGTTTAATAATAATTGTCAGCTCATCTCTCTCTCTCTCTCCTCTGCTTCTTTTTACATCTATCTTAAATATCATTACCATTTTATCATCAGAAACAAAAAAAAAATATAAGGCATCTTAAATAACTTGGCTAAAAAAATTAGCTTAATAGTCGATTTGGTGCCTTCCAGCATAATTTTTTTTCTCTTCGTCTTTTAAATTTTTTAGCCAAAGGCAGTACCGACCACACCACCGTCAAAATAACTATCCATCTTACAACTCAACTTATATTATTCAGGAAGGAAGAAGAAGAAGAAGAGAATCTGACTGCTGCTGCTGCTGCTGCTGCTGGAGCCTTGTTATTTTTTTGTGGCCTTCATCGTCTTCCCCATAAAATTTGTACACGTGATGGTTTATATGTTTATAATGAAAGGATATTAGATGCGTTTTTTTTGTTGAGACCTTGCTTTTTTTTGGATGAGATGAGGTGGATTGAAATTTGAAATGGTGGACGTAGACTTGAAAGGCATGAATGCTTGCATGGTGCATTGGATTAGATTGGATACAGTGCAATAATAATAATAATAATAATAATAATAATAAGGCAAGAAGATGATGAATTATTTTTTTCCTCGTCTTTTTCTTTTATGATTTTCAATTTTTTTCTCAAAAGGCAGCTGCACATCTGCTGGAGTCTTGTATAATGATCTCTATTGAAAAGCCTACACTGAAAGGAATGGATTTTATACATTCTCGTTTTTTTGTGACGTTTTTTCCTCTTTCGACTCGACATTGTCATCTTTCTTGATTATTATCAGTACTCACTACTCACTACACACAACAACCCATAAAGCCATATATTCATACACACACATGCATGTATGCATGTTATATAGCCATCAACCAATATTCCACAACGGATAGTATTCGATACACTTTACTCATTCAATTTATAATGCTTCATTTTCTGCTCCGCGCACTTTTGGTTGAACAGAGCCAAAAGAAAAATAATAATAACATAATCATAGGTTTGTAGACGACTGGACTGCATCATCATCATCTTCTCTTACAATTGAATAAAGTGTCCCTTATTGGTTTTTGTGGATCCCTTAAAAAGAAAATCGTCATCGTAATAATATATCAGGGAGCAGACAGCGAGACCTTGGAATTTTCCCATTGATTTTTTGGGGATTTGGATGGGATAATCTCTTATTTTTCACTCAAATCTTTCAAATTATATGCTTTCATTGTGGTCTGTTTCTCTCTCTATTTGCTTGACGTAAATACACAAACATGCAATAAGGGATGCAGAGAGAAAAAAAAGGATAAATGTAAGAAAAATTATGTCCCTTTTTTCTGTTCAAAAAGAAAATTTGTCAATTGTGGTGCGGTGGTGGTGGTGACTGTGCACTGCAGAGGAGTCTACAGAATTTAATATGCAATGTAAGTTATAGATTTAGTTCAGAGATCACATTTCTAAAATAAACAAAGCTGAAAAATATATCTTAAAATTTGTTTAACGGTAAAACTTGACCAAACAAAGTAGGCTATGGTGGGTCAGTCTTAAAGGACCCAAAAAAATGTATGAAACCGCGCGCGTTGTATATTTTTTCCCATGTTTAAAATATTGAGCGAGTTAACCAACAGCAATTTGGAGAATTTTTTTAGTATGTTAAAAAATTATATGTATTTTTTATATACTTTGTTGTATTAAAATCCTACATTCCCATTAGTTTAATGCACATTCTCTTTAAATACTATGTATGTAAATTTAAATACTTGATACAAAAAAAATGTTTCAAAATATTTTTTAAACGATTTGCATAAGAATAATGACAATAATGATAACAATGTGTTTTATAAATGTAAATAATTCTCGATTTTATCCTGCAATGCAATTGATAGAAAGGATAAAAAATACAGAGAGAACTAAAAAATGAATTGCTATGGCTTGTCATCATTTTTCTTACTACTTTTTCCTTCGTGATTTGCTTTCAAAGTGCCAAATCAAAGCTGAAAAAGCTTTAAACCATAATATTAAGTATCTTTATGCAAGATGCAATAATAATAATATATAAAAAACCAGGCATGTAATGTAACCACTATAACGAACCAATCAACCACCACCACCACCACCGCCGCCGCCATCAAGCCAACAAAAACCGAATCAAAACTCATCATCATCAGCAATAGCAGCAGCACATCATCATCTAACCAAACCAGCTTAACCAGATTGCATCATTTTATTTTCAAAATCTCAGTTTATACATATCACTACAATATTTTTTTCTTCTTTTCTTTCAAATGACTTTGTTGCTTGGCTTGTTACTACGACGACGACGTGTTGCATAGGAAATGCATGCTTTTCCCACAGCCTCTCTTAAACATTCTTCAGTGTCCTTTAAATCATTTTTTTATCATATTTGCAGTCAACATGCACACCATCTGCATTCTTTCATCGTATCTTCGGCTTCACAACCCTTTTCCACACATACCACCAATACACACGTCTTTATATGCCGTGTGTATGCCGACAAAACCATCTCAAAACCAACCACCACCACAACAAGCAAAACCGAAAAGAGCTATCATCACTCATCCCAACATCACCAGACATCCAGACATTATTGTATATTGCATCATATATAGTCCATCTTCCTTAATGGTAAAGCAAATTAACCAAAAAAAAATAAGACAGATATTTTTTATTTTAAAAAGAACCATCATCTCATCATCCCCCGCAAAAGGGGTAAAATATTTTCTTTTTCCCTGCTTTTTTTGCCTTTTCCGACTTTTAAAAACTTTTCAACAAGTTATGATGAAAGAAAGAGGATGCCGCCGACGACTAAAGTGGTAAAAGATTTTTTCTCTTCAAGTCTGTCCGTTTTTCTTCCATTTTGGCACAAGGAAGTTGTTGAGATGAGGGTTGATGATAAAGGCCACTAATGCAATGACACAAGTGTACAGGGAGAAAAAAACACAGAGTACCACCACCACCGACCGACCGGACACACACATTCACAAAATATACACCAACCCCCAATCATCCCTATCTTTTAAGACGCATGGGCTTGTTCATTACTACACACGTACTGCTTGTCTCAAATGATTTGGGTATATAAAATACGTAGTCTTATGTTGAAAAGGAATAAAATAAATGTTCATGTGGATTGAATAGCCCTAAAAATTTAATCATGCATACAGGTATATATAAAAACAGCGTATATTAGTGCAGTTGCAGGTGAACACGGAAGAAAATGATGAACGGACAGGAACATTAAGATAGGTAGGTAGAGATAGGGAATGAGTTCGTTAGCAAAAGTATAAAATAAAAGGGACCATTTATAACAACTTCTTTTTTTGTGTAGTTTTTTATGTGTCTGTTACTGCCTTTTCCTTGCTTTCTTCTTTTATGCTCCTTGCGGTACTCATCAAGACGTCATAACATCATCAACTCATATCAACATCATTTCGTCATTCAGTATTACGTAACGTTAAACGATGCATTTTGATTTTATACTATGATGGTAATGGTAATGGTGAGTGAGTACGATCAAGATGCTAAAGTATTGCATGGGGTTTGGGTTCATTTCTTTATTCCGCTAAACTATACACTTATATCCAGTGTAGGCAAAAAAGCGCTTTTTTGAAAAAAAAACATTTGCTTTTTTGCTTTATTGCTTTTTTGTGCTTTATTGCTTTTTTGCTGTTTGCTTTTTTGATCGTCAACATTTAAATTTGCCACATTCATATGGTCCCATTTAAGTTATTTTACATAATATTTGGTGTGTTCGTTGGGGCTATGATACACTTCGGAGGCATATTTCTTTGCTCCATACAAGATTATAGTCTGTTGTTGGACACGGGTCCACAATATTTCAACACCTTGTAGTTTCAATGTGCCCCAAAATAGCAAAAAAGTAAAACAGCAAAAAAGCAGGGTAAAAATAAGATGCTTTTTTGACCAAAAAAGCAAAAAGCAAAGCAATTTGCTTCTGCTTCTGCCTGCACTGGACATAACCCATGCTATATTTTTTAATAAAAAAGAAGGCAAATTCACTCATTCTGAATTATGTAATTAAAAAAAGCACATTCACTCGTTAATTTTTTATTTTATGCACAAGAATTTATATGCACCTTTTTTTTTAAAAAAAAACAGCGTAGCTATAAAGAAACGCTAAATTTTTCATTTGAAAAGAAAAATTTCTCACATTCCACTAAATTGCAAATATCTATATAGATATATACATGTACTTCCAGAGTAGACCAGATTTCCAACATTTATACAGCATTTTTGTTAACAGGTTTCTTTTTAGTTGAGGTCAAAATGAAAAGCTTTAACCTTTTATCACGCTCCACTTTTTTGTACTTCACACACAGTAATCAGCAGGGGTAACGGATGCTTTAAATCCACCTAATAATGCTTGGGTGCGCTTTTCTCCACACTTTATTTCTAAAAAGATCAGATGACATGGAAAACACACTTTAACAACATGATATGCAATAAATATATGGGCTTACGTAAATGATAACCAGCACAGGGGAAAGATGGTTTCAAGGAAATTGTATTATAAAAAAGTAGAGGAGATGTGCTCATAATACTCATGCATATACATATATAAATATACAAATAATGTTAGCTGTTTGTAAAGCCTTTTTCTCCTGTCCTCTACTTGTACACTTTTTTATGCTTCTACGGAAGCGGAAATCTGGTTTCATTGTAGCGAGTAATAGAAAAACTACTTTTATAAGCTTCTTAACAACAAAGAGCTTTTTCTTTGGAAATCTATGCAATTTCAAGATATACATTTTCGAGGAGAATGACAAGATTGTTGAAAGTAAACCAATATTCAGTCAGTAGGACTGATAGTAATCCGATAAAAAGAATAAGTGGTTTATTGGGTCAGTGTGGTAGGAAAAAAATAAATCCTGGATGTGTGTCTTTATAATGGGAAAGTTCCATTTTTTTGCCAAGATCCTTGTAGTATTTTCTTTATTTCATAGTCCAACTTTTCTTACTATTTTTTTTGCAGATGGGTGGCTTGCGTCGTCTGGACCAAACCACCGTACGAACCCATTTTTACCCAGAAGGAGGTTGGGGTTGGATCGTGTGTGCCTGTGCTTTCTTAGCCCACGTGACCACTTCAGGGGCTCAACTTTCTGCAGGTGCTCTTCATATCGTGCTCTCAAACAAATTTCAAGACTCATCTGCTCACCGTAAGTAAACATTACCTCTATATTTTCTACTTATTGTTTGTCTAGTCTATATACACATACATACCTATGCAATTTCTACACAAAATATATGTCCTATAACTTACAAATTGTTAGTTTATTACTACAAACAAACAAATGATAAAGTAATTACCCTCTATGAACTACAGCACAAACGTGAGCAAATTTCTCCGTTGTTTAAATAACCCGATATACCTAATGTTCATATCTACTCGATACTCGATCCCTATCTCTCCATATATCTCACATTCCCTCTCTATTTTCCACGCTAATTAATTTACATTGCCCTTTAGACATATAACCCATCTAGTTTGTTGAATGGTTATATTCGTTGTGTTAATGGAAAGGATACGATCGAGTTGTCCCATTTCCACTTCCAACTTGTATGCATCCCTATTTCTTTTACATCATCTCTCAAGAGAGAGGTTTTTAATCCTTTATAATTAACTTGTGTTCACTCATTCACTATACGCCTCTCATCTTTCATCTAAATAAGCGGAGTACTCTGTGCCTCCGCTTACTCCTCAATCTTCCCCTATAAGTAAATAGAAATACCGAATAGAGTTTTCCAAATTTAATGTTGAACAGGTCAAAGAAAAGGGATTTTATAGTTTATGTTGACTAGAAGACATGCTGTGTTGTAGTCTTTTTTCCTTCCTATTCTTTCTCTAAAGCACGAAAAACAATAAGAAGAAAAAGACGAACTACACAACAAGAATGTGAAAAAAGCTTTCAAATTAACAACGTAGCGTCCCTATGGCTTAGTTTAAAACAGTCAATTTTGAAGTAAAATGAAATATATGGAAATCCTCTTCACCCGCGTTGCTCTGCTCCCTGAAGTTACCAAAGACCATAGAGGGAAAGGCCATTTTCTTTCAACCATGCGCAATAATAAATATTATGAGGCAATTTTCCTTAATAACACTTCCACATAAGCTGCGTTGGAAATGAACAACAATGATGATGATGAGTATTCTACAAGATTACAAGGAAATGGTACATATCATTATCTAGTATCTCATTCCATCGGTGAGTGAAACAGTGTGTCATTAACATTACTGCCTTATATAGACGTACTCAGTACTCGGTAATAGTAGGAAACGTAATTTTGTTCTCATGCCAAGCTCATTTGTAGCAATGATTCTACGCACTACGAACAACAAATGTACAATTTAAATTAGATTTCAGTTCTTCAGGTCATTTTCTACAGAGATACAAGTAAGTGGTTTCCAAAAATATCAAACTCACGATACATATCAAATTACAACCTTTAAACTGAAAACATATTATATGCTTACGTTGAACTACAACTTGGTAAGTTGTTTTTAACCATTTTTTTAACCGTTAAATATTTTTTAACTTTTTACTTACACGATCCCATGTTCATTTGGTTAATGAACCGACCGATTTTGATCCACATCTCATAAATATTTACCTACTAAGCTAGTTCTATAGTTTCTTATTCCTGTACTTGTTACTCTACATTTGGTACAATTGGTAGTCAAAACTTTTCACAAATCAAATTGATCCAGTAGGTTAACATGTTAAAACCTCCCGCAGTAGTAAATAGCAAAATAATTAGTTCATAAATGAAAAGTTGCAGGCCAACAAAAAGTTTGATGTTTCATCAGATTGAAACCAGAAAAACTGAAAGATGACTTGTAATTTTGCTTTTGGTGTGTGGTGTGGTGTAGTCATGAAATGAAGTCATTCATACCAAGTTTTTGATACTATATAAATTATAATCCCTAAATTTGTGCCTATTTTCTCCACAAACAAATTAAATGTTTGTAAATTGTCTAGCTTTTAATGAAATATAGTGCAAGTACTTTTTTGCTATATGTTTGTATAGCAAAATATAAACTTATTTCTGAAAGCGGAATTGTAAGAAAGCTTATTTGGCTCAAGAAGATCTTTGAATATTATGTAGTAAAAGTTTATTTTGGAAAGTAAACACCACTTATTATACAGCAAACAAGTAAAACTTTTGCTCTCGACAGTAACAAAAATATAATATTTTCTCATCATATCAGTTTGCAAAAGTAAAAGTATACCAAATGTACACACGTTTGATTGACTACTACAACATTTCAGCTTTTCGCAGGATTTTGCCAGAAAATAGACTCTTGGGCTCAAATCTTCGTTTTTGGACAAACTTTCACTCGTTTCATGTCTTCATGCGTGCATGTTCCTCATTCTCTTTACTGCGGCAGTCAATTTGATGCTTATTGCTCCCCCTCTATAAATTACATGCCAGTTGTGCGCTTTCTCATAGGTCTTGAAATGACGGGAAGAAACAGTTTGTCCGACTAGTCGACTGTGAGAATAGTAAACTATGAGACAAGCAGTCAACCTACTTTCGTTGGATGATGACGATGATGATGATGGAAATGACTTTTGCTGCTGACAAGATGGTCGTGAAGAAAAGTGTGTGTAACATTATGAGTTGAGGAATGCTAATGAAGGATGAAGACAAGGAGTATGGGAAACACTGCAAACTATTAAAATTGTAGGTTTCATGTTACCAAATTTTGGTAACCAAAATCCCTTCAGCAATAATGAAATCAACAATTTCTCTTTTGACAAAGTTTCTCAGTGAGGAAATGCACATATGCAATAATATGCAAAGCAATAATAAAAGTAATACATGAAAAGTTAAAATATCTCAAAAAGGACAAGTACCTATATTACCTTCGTTATATAGGTTTTCTAACTTTTCTCCTTTTGTGCCGCCCTCTACGTCTGTTGCATTTTAGAAACTTCAAAATTGTCTAAGATCAAAAGATACCATCTTTGATCTGACTTTATTATAAGAAAAGGATTTTGCTGTGGCAAACGTAGTTTTGGACTAAGGTAGGTATTTTCTCTCGTATCAGCATACTACATACTTTCAATGAATCAACGAACCAACCCCCTACCCATATTTACTTTTTTTAATCTCGTATCAGCATACTACATACTTTCAATGAATCAACGAACCAACCCCCCTACCCATATTTACTTTTTTTATGTTGAGTTATGAATACAGCGCACACACATGCCTTGATAAAAACTTTCACGTTACGTGGGAGGCTCTTAGCTTTTAAACTGATGGACTTTGCCCGAGGCTAGTTAAGCTTTGAATGCTTTTCGTAATCACAGGGAACGTAGCAATCTTGCCTATAACACGAGTGTGTGGTCTTTTTCCACCGCCACTTTTTTGTATCCAAAAACCTTGTTTATGATGCCGATGATGATTTAAAAGTCTTTTTCTCATCTACTTGGCTAGTGTTCCCTTTCCACGAACATGTACATGTAAACATAAGG
The DNA here is from genome assembly GCA_027744595.1 of Paronellides praefectus. Taxonomy (NCBI): domain Eukaryota; kingdom Metazoa; phylum Arthropoda; class Collembola; order Entomobryomorpha; family Paronellidae; genus Paronellides; species Paronellides praefectus. Next base: position 17,121 of record JAITYZ010001931.1, read on the forward strand.
CAACTACATACATGTTACCTCCCCTGTAAACGTGAAATTTATTTTCTAACCGGTTGAGGCTGTGTATTATTATTATTTCTTTGAATTGCTTTGGTCCTTTGCTTTTTCATCATCCTCTTGTGTTGCTACTTTAACTTTCCTACTGCCTCTTTTACTAGTCAAAGCGGGTGGTTGACAACAATGAAAGTCAAAAAAAGAAAACTAGGTAAAATTAGTTAAAAGTCCCTTCGTTTCTTTTCTATTATGGTTGTTGGCTGAAAGATCCACATACACGCAAATAGGCATAGCCCCCAAGGGAGAATTCCGACTTTAACTTTGCCTTGTGTAATGGAAGTTTCTCTCTCCTTCTCTGGCTCACTTTGTGGAAGTATAGGAAAGCATCTGAATGAACTGAAGAAAAGTGGCTGAATGCCTACCTCTACCTGTTTGTATATATATAACAACATGTACACACGCTATATTGTTTCCTTTGAATGTGCTTGCTTACCATTTTATGCGTGAGTTGTTCACGTGTCGGCAGTAGTTTCTTTTCTATTATGGTTGTTGGCTGAAAGATCCACATACACGCAAATAGGCATAGCCCCCAAGGGAGAATTCCGACTTTAACTTTGCCTTGTGTAATAGAAGTTTCTCTTCTCTCTCCCTTTCTGGCTCACTCTGTGGAAGTATAGGAAATAAGCATCTGAATGAACTGAAGAAAAGTGGCTGAGTGCCTGCCTCTACCTGCTTTTTGTATATACATAAGTATACCTATACATACGTTATATTGTTTCCTTTGAATGTGCTTGCTTACCATTTTATGCGTGAGTTGTTCACGTGTCGGCAGTTTAATAGTTTTTATACCTGCAAAGACCAAGCCGTTTTTAGTATCTACTCTCCATTTTAACTTTTTTCTGCTTCCTTCCGTTTTTCGTAAAACTATCAGCTTGTTACATGCTTACTCTATTATGCAAAGCGCCCTAAAAGGATTGTCGATGCCGGTCCAGTGGTGCACATGGTAAGTGTATACATTTTGCTAAAGGTAATTTAAAAGAAAAAGAATACGTGGCCAGGACATATAAAGATAAAGGAAAAAGAGAATAACAGTATTTTTTGTCTTGATGTATTGTCATCTCATTTTTATGCTTATGTGACCTCGTTTTTTTGCGATATCTTAATAGTTCCGCTACTATATAATAATAAACCTGTTTAATGCAAGTAAAGTTGAACCTACCTGCAATAATGTTTGAAGTAAAAAAGTGGAATACCTGGATCGTGAACCGTGAGCCATCAATGTTTTAGCTAAAACTATGAAGTGAAAAACTTTGAGAAAAATAATGGAATGAAAGGCAGAAAAAAGGGATGCGATGATCAGGAGGCGCTTTTTAGGAGTTTCCAGATTAAGAATAGGAGATTAGTATTAATGGAATTTAATATCTTTATGTGTAGGATGATATGATTCACAGCGTCGGGGAAAATGTAAACTAGGAATGGATACCGGGAAAGTGTAAAAGAAGGAACACAAAGTACACAGAAGTGAGTGAGTGAATGAATGCAGTCACTCGCGGAATAAAAAAGTAAAAACAACAATGAGATGTTTTAAACTAAAGTAACGAAATTCTAAGAAAGTTTTGGAATGTTGTGTATAACATTTAACAATGTAGATATTATAAAATAGGCATATGTTTGCAGGTATTTACACCAATTGGATTTTGTATATAAGAAATGTAGGTTGTTTTAGATATAAAAAGTTCAGTAGGGAAACTATATTTCATTAGCCTATATATCTATTTATGTTATATAATATGAAGTTAGAAAACGAATTAAGGAGTCAAATATGGAATGACTTTGTGCACTACTTCACGTTAAAAATGAGTGACAGATTGTTTTATAGCATGTAAACTTGGGTTGGATGAAGTGCTTTGAATAATGTGCTGTATAACTTGTAACCGCTTTTGAATGTAGGTTTGAAAATGTCATTAAGGAAACGAAACCCCCTAGCTGGTAATATTACAATGTTGCATAATGACTTTAGTTAGTAAGTTCATAACTTTGTAAAATCCCAGTTCAGCCATGCATTCTTCATCTGCTCGTCAGACAAGGGAAAGTTACCACCAGCAGATGTCTGTGTCTCCTCTGGAATCAAAGGCGACCTCAATCTGTCAGTTGACAATGACACCCTCATCATCACTTCACGTGGCGCGTATACAGTACCTAATGGGAATAATAAAGAAAAGACTTTCACTATGAATACCACTCGACGGAATTTGGAGTGGAGATGGAAAATGGAGAGGAAGTCAACTTGAAATTGAATTTGTGTCACATTATGTCTGGTTGTATAAATATTATCCTCAAATTAGGATGTATATAAAATGCACACCAATATAGGTAATTAACATGGATGAACATGTTTGCGTTGCTTTATGCTTTGTATGAAATATCATGGAGGAGTAGACGGAAAGAGATAAACACAACAACCATCATTTTATAGGCATTTACATGATAATATTGTGTTACTGTAATAATAAAAACTTCATTGGCACAAATAAGTATACAGTGAATAGGCAGAAAGGGAATATAACTAATTATAAAAATGAAACTGAAAATGGAGCTCTATGTAACTTCTACTCAAATGGTAGCCGTGTCAGAATGTGCAGAGGTTTTCTTTTTCCTCGGAGTATCGCCAACTGCAGTAGAACTCTTTGTCTGTCTGTGCCTGTGATGAACAGATTTCCTTGAACTCCTGGACTGCTTTATTTTCAACTCGGATCGTCCATGAGAAGAATCAGCTTCCGCTTCCAGATTTGCATGAGCCCTTGCCTGTTCCACGGTCTCGTGCAGATCTATCAGTTCTGGCAACCAGTAATTAAGTTGTCGAATAGTTTTCAGTGCAAGTCTATGAAACCAGAGGAGTCCCAAGAAGATTCCGGATTGCAAAAGAGACATCCACTGGATCATTCCTATTAAATATGTTAGCTGGAATTGAAAACCGGTAGCCCTGATGTTTTCATACTTTTGAAAGCAGCCCATATTTGGATCATTAATTTTTGCGACGGCAGACTCTCTTTGCTTGATGATGAGTTTCTCGTTTGTAGAGTTTGTGTACTCTACTTTCTCTCCACAACGTTTTTCCGCAGGATTAAGCGCCTTTTCCGTGATACAGCAACTTTGGGGAACGTCCAAACCGGTCGTCTTTCGAAGCACTGTGCGATTCTGACTCAGGTCGGTGATCAGTTCGTGGAAAAAGTCGTCGTTGGGGTTAGCATGGCGGTACACTGTAAAGCCTTCGTTACCATACCCAAGATCTGTCCAGTCTTTCCGACCGTAATCCAAATAACTGTAGATTCCACAGCATTTCTACAGGACAGATTAAATTTCATCAAATAATGTTTGTCATTTCTCTAAAGTAATATCAGACTTCGCAAAAATTTCTGCTTGTAAAATAATTGTTTATTTTACAAATTTTTTCTGCATGTTGTTCAGAAATGGAGGAATGTATCCATACAACGTGTAATATGTTCTGCTAAAGGACATCATGGCTTCAGCAGACAGCGGGATAAAAAATAAAATTGCACCAATAAAGAAGCACACGGCGCACGCAATGATTCCTCCTTGAGTCTGTCAAGCAATTTTTTAAAAGTCAATATCACCACAAAAATATTATTGATTTACTTTTTTTTCGTACAATTCAAATGTGATTAATTGTTTTATAATTTTAAACACATACAAGTCTATTAATCCACCAGATATCTTTGTCTAAATTTTTTCTGCATGTTGTTCAGAAATGGAGGAATGTATCCATACAACGTGTAATATGTTCTGCTAAAAGACATCATGGCTTCTGCAGACAACGGGATAAAAAATAAAATTGCTCCAATAAAGAAGCACACTGCGCAAGCAATGATTCCTCCTTGAGTCTGTCAAGCAATTTTTTTTAAAAAGTCAATATCACCACAAAAATATTATTGCTTTATTTTTTTCGTACAATTCAAATGTGATTAATTGGTAATAATTTTAAACACATACAAGTCTATTAATCCACCAGATATCTTTGTCTCTAAAAAATGTGGCTTCTGATACCAGTGTGACATATATTCCAAAATAGTTTGTGTATAACAACAGCCAAAATCCAATGGCCATGGTGTAGCTGGGAGGCATACTTCCAAAAATGATGTACGTTGTAATCATCCATGATAGCATACAAGTGTTTACAACCTTTAAATATTAGATCCGTTTTGAAAATTAATTTTCAGCATACAGATTCAATTAGACAGTCACTTAATCTATTATAAAATGCATCTATAGAACTACGTACTTACAGCGACGACGTTGAAGAACCACAAACAATATCGAGATGTACACAAGGCCATACCCTCAACTTTTCTTGGAAATGAAGCGCAAAATGCAATAAACAAGATGCAGGCAAAATATGTGGGGTTTTACAGCTTTCTTTCCTTGCCCTTATTTTCCCAGCTCAGTTTTATTTCCGTTTCAAGAGGAAAAATAATTTAACGGATACAATATACTATTATGTTGTTATTGAAGGCATCTGTGTAGTAATGTTACATTTTATACAGTTAATTTTATTCCATGTCAACGTGGAAGAGTGCTCGAGGCTGCAATAGTAGTACGGAATCCGTATCTCGGATTGATCTGGTTGAATGAATCCAATCCAAATCCCAAATGACACCTACCACCCACACACAAACCATCAACCTTAAATGACATAAATGGCCGCTTAATTACCTCTTTTGTTTTTCTCCTCTCTCTTTTCATTTCCATCCAGTGAAATGGAAACAGATAATAAACTTTGATATTCCCAAGTTCGCATTTTCCATAGGTTTTGTGCACCATTCCTTCTTGTGCCCATCTACGACTCGATCCGGTAATTGAGCACAAAATACCCCTGGATTTAATTTTGTATACGGTACACCTACCCCACATGTTATAGTCCTTATTTTTCACTTTAATTTTGATACAATACGATGTACATTATCATTATATTATTATTCCCCATGCAGCAGTTCACTCTGCTTCTGCCTTGTTCTCATGAGGTCGTGGTCTTCGCCCTCCATGTCACTTTTTACTCGGTGACCGTCATTTCCTATTAGTTGTGACCGTGTTGTGGATTGGATAATCCAGCTGCGTCCCATAATATACTCTTGCTTGCGTCTACGTGCGGCCACCATGAATGCTTCCCTTCTTCTTTCCTATTATTCTTCACAGTTTTTTCCACCACCACTGCTGCCGCCACATCCAGTAAACTCACTTCCAACAACGTTCCAATTTCAATTTCCCTTTACGTTACTTTCGATGAAGTGAATTTGAATGGATTATTGAATATACATGCATAATTCCTTTTAGGACCACAATGATGCTCACACAGCAAATACAAAAGTTGTTTGCTTGGTAGTATTGTATTACATAATATACTTATAACAATAATGGCAGGTTCCAGAGACCTTAAGATACAACAAAATGACCCTTGTGGGCCCAGGTGTCTTGTACGTGTGAAGTGTACTAGTAGTCCTCCTCTTTCTCCTCCACTTTGGTAATAGCAGACAGACATACATGCACGTACATCTGTATACCTTACCTACTAGTAGCGCAAATAGTGTGTGTCTACTCCTTGGTTCCTAAACAATAAAACACATTGTTCCACTCCTTGCGCTCAGCCTACCTAGATGACCCACTCACCGTTGTTATTTGTTGTCCTTTTTTATTATAAAACTCAACAACAATAACAACAGCAAAGTGCTATTTTATTATATACCCCATGCGCGTTCCTCCTCCTACTATACTGACCCCGTGTAGTTTAATATGTAGTTTTTTGAAGTTGTTGTTGTGTGCAAGGAGGACTGCTGTTGTGGTAAAACGAACATAAGTGCCCCTTGAATGATCAAAAGTTTTACAAGAGAACATTATTGAAAGAGTCGTTGTGAAAAAAAGATCAAGATTATATACATCCTTGTCTTGTTTTATTTGTGATACGTGGAACAAGACGGTTTTCTTCTTCCAACACACACACACGCACACATCCCATAGCTTTAATAAGATTTGCTTTGTACATATAATGTACTTTATTATTGTTGTGTATTTTTTTATTGTTACTTTTTGAATGAATAACAAAAAAGAAAGGAACGGGGAGGGAAAAAATAGGTTTCAATATATAATGTTCACACACAGCTATACGTGCAGTCTAAAAGATTTGTACCCAATACCCATTTGATCCACATATAAAGCAATATCATGAGAAAAATTGCTACTTATATGTCCCTTTTCTCTGCTTTTATTGTCATTTAATATATAAAAAGGTTAGAAAATAAGGTTTAGCCCTCCTCTGAAAAGAAAAGTATAGTAGTCATTTCGTTCGTTCCACTTTTCTACCACCAACTTCTCTATTCTCTATAATATGCACTTATGTAACAAATGAGAATGATTTTTCTTTTTTTCTATATCCTTTTTTTCTAGATTGGTTGGGTCCATTATCCTGGTCAGTGTCCAGTGTCTGTTCGCCGTTGGTGTTCAATTTATGTCGTCGTAAAAATGTCCGTATTTTGTCCCTTGTGGGGGGATTCCTCTTCCCACTTTCACTCCTTTTTACGTCTTTTGCAACCGAGCTTCATCAAATCTTTTTCAGGTGAGTGGTATTACAGCAAACAAAAACATGGTAGAAATGGTATTACGGTAATATGAAATGCTGTGTTGTGATGTTTGTATTTATTTTTCTTCTTCAAAATTGTGTTATTTTGTTATTCAAACTGACACCTTTTGCTTGTGTGTAAGTGTTCATTCATTCATGTCACCAGCAGCAGGATAACAAGCTTAGAATTTTTTCTTACTTTTACTAAAATTACTAGAAAAGCACTTATGAGTTTTTTGTTCCTTCTCTTCATCTTCTTTTTTTCGATTTTGTTTACTTAGAAAAGGAAGTGTTCTGGTGTGGTAGTGAGAAAGCGTCAGGAGAACAATTTAACTGTTTTGCAAAAACTCATTCACTCATCCATATATATATACAAACATGTAGGTATGCCATTACTCCCGCTGTCGTTTCAAATGTGCGTGAAGATAAATATGTGTCTGTAAGAACTGGGGAAATATTATGT
>JAITYZ010001932.1:0-10715 GCA_027744595.1 Paronellides praefectus
TCCTCCTTTTAGTCTATACACAATACCATCCCGAAAAAAAGCAAGAAAATCAACCCAAAAGCCTTGTAGAAAAAAAAGTTAGGTAGTTTGGGTTTTTTAGTAATCGGATGATATCAGCAGCACAAGACAAGAGGAAAGAGAGCCTTTAGGATTTTCCTATTTTTTCTATCCTCCCTTTCACTCCTCACATTATTTTTTGTTTTCTATTATTTTCTATCAGGCCAGGAAGCAAAAAGTGAAGAGTAAAAAAAGGAATAATAGTAACAAGCTATCGTAATATATCTACGTATATTATACGTATCGTAGTATCTCTCTGCTTCTCGGAAAAATACCGTCAATTTGTCTTTTTATCGGTAAAAAAAATAAGTAGGTATACAAAAGGATGTTGTAGTAATAATAATGGTCTTTATACCTGTATGTATGTATAATAGATTATATGGCACTTGAAACATTGGTATACATCCTGGGAAAACTGTATTGATCTATTTGGAGGACTCTGTCCACGTCTTTCCAGACAAAACTACCCACCACCGTCCGACTCATTTCCGGTGAATATCACGTAGTCGTATAGTCGTATGTGTGTGTGGGTATATTAGAGGCAGCCCAAAACTTATAGTATATCTTGCATACTTTTTTGTGGTGTTGGAATAATACTTTGTTTTAAAATGAGGCTACTTCTATCCATTTCACACACACACACCACTCACATGACACAACACACACCACCACCACCCGCATCGCCATAACCCTGAATACATTTATAGTGGATTTATTGCGGAAGGCTATTTAAACCGGAACTCATATGGGAAATTCGTTGTTTCCTTTGGTTATTCTGGAGAAACGACCTTCTCCCTTCTTTATGCTTTGTACAAGACACTCACCAATACAGAAGAGCATTATTATTAAAACATCTCTATGCTGACTTTTCTTCTTGTGGTGGTGCTGCAGCTGCCGCAGTGGGAGCTATAATACGCACCTTGTACACTAATATGTATTGTCTTCTAAAATACACTCGAAAGAGAAATGAGAGAAAAGGGAATATATTTGAAGTGGTTTACTTTATACTTCACTCCACACCATAACAATATATTCTCCCTCCCCAACAAATATTATATTTCCGTTGAATGCACGCACTTTACACAGTAGTCAGTAGACAGTAAATCCGGAAGTTGTGGTGTGTGATGACATTGCATTCTATTCTATAAATGCATGAATACACATTCTTCGTTAAAATACACGTAGAATATAACAGAAGCCGATTTGTCATCGTTATCATCACCACTGCAGTCATTTTGTAAGGAACAGGATATCCATAAGTTGTCTGATTTCACCAAATGCATTCTTGCGTGTAACTAGTGTTTACACAGACTAACCACCATATTTAAGATAAAAATTAGTGATGGCAATTTGTCTTTCAGCCGAGTAAAAGGTGTGCAGTTGTCTTCTGCACTATCTACAATCCATAACATTATATTATGGCGATGCACAAAAAAGTGTTAGACCACCCAGCAAGCAGAAAATAATTTATTTTTGTGTACATCATCATCATAGTCATATATTGCATGTAACCTGTCATAAAAGTGATAAGAAGTCTTACATGCATGCAAGTTTTGTAGTAAAAGTAGTAGTGCAACAAAACCAGATAAAATGACAGGATAAACTAGCACCCTGAAAGAAGAAGAAAAAATGATTGCTTTTCCTGAAAAATAGAATGAATTCTAAATGAACAAAAAAAGTTTTGAATGAAAATTCCATTACGTTACAAAATATGTAAATGTATATAGTGTAAAATGCTCTAGTCTGACTGAATTATCCTGCCTGGCAAAAGGATAGGGGTAAATTCCAAAACTAAAGTTATTACAAAAAACACAGTACAAACTCAGCACATCACAGTCATCGTCACACAAGTAGTAATAATAATGGCAGTAATGCAACTTGTCTTGCTCCTGGTTTGAGGAGTATAGTAGGTATATATTCCGTATACCATTTTATTATCAACCATTTTCATCATCGGCTCATTTTTTCTGCACTATTGCATACGTGCATGCATCACAAAATTTAAGAAGCTTAAGTTGTTCCTCCTTTTTTCCATCAGCACATCACAAAACTTCTCTCCACCACCACCAGTTTAGTTAGTTTAACAAGTTTTCTCTCTTCTTCACATGACATGTTTCTTTATTGTGTGTGTCGTGTCTGGTTGTTGGATGTAAGCTGCTAAAAACATGAATAGCAGCAGAGCGAAATTGCAAAAGCAATAATATAAGCAGTTCTCCATGTTGTATGTGCATATATATATATATGCTTGCATATATTGTTACTATATTATATTTACAATTCAAGAACATAACATTTTGCTTCAGGAGCGTTTAAAAAAAGACAGCAAAAGAAAACATGCTCCCCAGCACTAAATATATACCATGCTGTAATATTAAACTTGATGATGATGATTATTATGAACACTGGATAAGACATGCTAGACAGGTTTACAATGAGCAAAAATAAAGTTTCCTTTTTTTGTTGTTGTAAAATAATAATAATGTGTAATACTTGAAGATGGAAAAAGAAGTGGAAAAAGAAGTAGAGAAAAATTCATTCATGTATTTTATCTGCCTTCTTGTTCTTGTGTCGTTCCTGCTGTTGTAGTTGTTGTTGTTGCTAAAAACACGATTATTGTTAAAACCCACTTTTTGGAACATTTCTTCAAGAATGGTTATGGTAGCACATTTGAGTGATAAATAGAAAAGGAAAAGTAAAGTAAATTTTTTGTCATGCGAGATTGCCTACCAAGTATGCTTGCTTGCATGCAATCCATGTATTTTTTTCTTTCTTTTTTGTCCTTGGCCAATAATGTTCACTTGAGAGATACAAAATGTACAACCTTGTTGTGTAGTTTGTAGTACAGACTGTAAAGGTGTCGTGAATTATTTCGAGAGATGATCATCATCATGTTGATATTATGATCATCGTTACAAAAATAATGAAGCTGAACACAATGAACAGCACACCATAATATACATAAGGTACAATGACAATGTCACTTTCGACCATGACTGTAAAACGAATGGGGANTGAACAGCACACCATAATATACATAAGGTACAATGACAATGTCACTTTCGACCATGACTGTAAAACGAATGGGGAATATGGTTGCAAATTCTGAAAAGTTGCTTGGCTATTTCTGTCACACTGTAACTTTCTACCTGAGTCATACCTAAGCCGGTTCATTCGCTTGACACTTTGAAAGGTGCAGTTATTTTGCAAAATAAAATAGCAACAAGGACAGCAGCAACTACAATGAACAACTACAGCAGTAAGAATGAGAATAATGAACTATTTATATGCATTCATAAATATACCAGGTAAAAATAGCAAATTCAGCTACAATATTTTCCCCCAATATATTTTTTTACCTTGTCGTCTTTGGAAAAAAGGAGATTCTAGAAAAATTTAGGGTAAATTTATGTTACCTTTGTGGATGAGTAGATTTGTGGTTACAATAAAGTGTTTCGTTCGACGGAGTATACATGCATATTACGCGACATGTACTTACATAAGAGAGGAAAATGGAAGATGCTCTTGTTGACATTATGCTCCCTTGTTTTGTTTACAAAGTAATGTTATGAACATATAGTGTAGAGAGCACTGGCAGTAGCATTAGTGCGCAATGGGTGAAAAGTTGGAAGAGATACTCTCTTGAAGAAAAGTAAACAAACAGAGAAAAGGGACAAAAGGAACTGGAAATTTTCCTAAAGACCGGTTCCATATTGTGTTTTGATATACTGCTTGAATCAGTCAAGGGTCATTAAGTTTTCCGGAATAAAATGCTAATGATGATTGAAGTTGTTTTTGAATGCATGAATTTTACACTAAATTAGCAAAAAGACAAGATATAGGCGCTATTTTGTGTGCTTTATTATGTGTATTTATATGTTTATTTGGATGTATCCATATTCTCTGTACCTCATGTATCCCGGAAGTATATATTTTCAAAACTATTCTGAATTCGCGCTCTCTCTCTCATGGAAAATGAAGCAAGAATGTGAGACAGCCTTTAATCCAATCATTCATTCTCTCTCGGATCGCTTTGCTTGTCCGTTGTTGAATGTGTGGATACATTTTGAATTGTGTATTGTTATTCTAATGCAATTATTACGCGACAGAAACAACAACGAGTGGGTTGTTTTGTTGTTCCTTGTTCGACCAACAACTTCAACTTCCCCTTTTTCATGTTTAAAACCGTTTGACAAGCTGGATAGCTGGATTGGATTGGTGTGCTAATCTTTGTAACACATACATACATACATATAAGCTTATACACACTTGTCGCACAATGCAATATAATAATACATGTTAAAATATTTATTTAATATTGTCCCTTTTCAACTTCATTCTGTACGCGAAACCCGTTTCCGGTAACGTTATGCCTAAATTGTTTTTGCAGTTTGCACTTAAATAGATTTGCATTCTTAATTCCCTTTAAAAGCGAATTAAAGACGAGAAGTGAGGTTTGTTATATGAGAGCTGAGGGGATACATCACTCATTCACACACAGCACAACTGCTGTTGTTTAATACAACAATACATGCTGCGGTGATAATAACACTTGACATGTTTTTGTTAGCCCCCGTCAAGTGTTTGTCATGTGAGGATGATGAATAATAATAAATTCGAGTTTGATTCGTCATCAACTTATTCAGCACATTGCTAGAAGAAGCAGTGACGATGATGAGGAGGGTGATGATGATGATGATGACGAGGGCTCTCTGAAGTTGAGAGAAGAATCCTTTCCGTAATTCAAACAAATTGTTTTATAATGGTTTGTGAATGAGTAAGCAAGCAAGGCAAAGTGAATTTAAGAGCAGCGTAGACCAACAAGAGGATTGGATTAGCATACATTGTGTTGTCGACGGGGAAAATGATTACTCTGAGAATGGACAGTGTTAAGAGTAATCATTTGAGTGTATAACAACGACATTGCATTGCCTCGAGCTAATTCACAACATCATGCATTCTTATGTGACAGGCTTACAGAAATACCTGACTACCACAACAGCAACACCAAAACCTTAGCATTATACTTAATACAGCGCCATGTAGTTCTAAGACCAGAGATTACATAAGAAAAATTTGATGGTGTTGGTCGAGAGAGGCGGGTGAGTGGAAGAAAAAAGAATTTGAAGGAAATTTCATTACATCACATTTTTAAGTCGATGATGACGATGATTACCTTCATTCTTAATGTTGTTCTTGTGCCTGTTGGGCAGCACAAATGTTTGTACAGTCATGGGTAATGTCATGTCTGACAAAAATCATAATAGGAATGCATTAGGAGGAAAGGTGTAATGTTGTTATTTCTCAAAACAAATTCATTTTTTGCAAACCTTCATGGATTAATATTGTTGGTGACCACAATCTATAAAGGGTTTAAGCTATCAAAACAAAAACACAATTGTGGCTTAATAGTAATGGAATGCTAAATTCAAGATTTCATTTTGTCAAATTCAACGTCACACAAATCATTTATAAAACATTAGGTATTTTCAATGTGGAGAGGTAAGTTAGGTATCTACGAGTAAAACATTTGGATGATGGGTTTGTGTGAACATTTACATATCAAATTTAATTTTCATAATTTATTATTGCACTTGTGGTGATGAGTGGTGGCTGATGACAAATTGGTTAATTCTTTTTAGTTGAAATTGGAATTGGGAGTCCCAATTTGGGACCAGGAACAAGGGATTTAAATGTCTCATGGTCATAATATGTTAAGGTATAATGATGATACCTTTAGGCCATACAATGCTGTTAATAATTTTTATAAATGAGAATTGAATGAAAAGGACATGAAAAGGTACACAGAGGACAAAAAGCAGGACAAATATACCAACAACCAACAAAAAAGGAGTGACAACGAATGAATGAAAGCGTTTATTCAACAAGAGCATTATGAAAAGGAATGGTTGTGAAAGACACGATTAAACTTTAATGCAAAAATAATTAGTCCTATTTTATTATTATGCAATCTCATTGAAGCAAAATGTCATTATGTTTCGGCATATTAATATTAATAGTGCCGTATGTACTGTCATATGAAGCTTTTGTTGCGTTTTAATAAAGGTTTTAATACATATTCATATATTTAATATGAATCATATTACGGTTTTACGTATCTTTTTTAGTTTATCAATTTTCCTTTGTAATTTACCTGCCATAAAAGTATAGTGGTCTATCAAATTCATAATAAAATTCAGCTCAAGTCCCATTTTTTAGAAAGCATCACTAGCCACGGCTTATACGAGATTAAGTGCCAGACGTGTGTGGAGTGTGGATTTGGATACCTTGAGACATATTTTATTAGCAGGTATGCCAATGCTAACATCCAAAAAAAATTGCTTTTTTAGTATGCTCGTGCCCTTCACATTGAAATAAAGCTATAGATACAATACACCGTTTCTCTTAAAGTTTTACTTATTACCTATCAAGTTCATATATATCCTTAGCTGAGGAAAACAACAACAGAAAATTATAAAGAGAATTATCATCAAGACATCACGAATCATTGTATTCGCTTGAAAAATAAAATTAGATTTGAGCGTGGCCACACGAAACTTGGTACTTTAGTCTTTATTCTTTGTCTCAAAAGTTCCGTATAATAATACATGTAAATGCATAATATACACATTATGTGCATACCTACGTGTATGCGTTTTCAGTTTATTATTCCACTACTACCGCTGGAGAAATTTTCAAGAGAAAGAAAAGTTTTGTTCGTTTTGTGCCAAAACAAAAGACAAAAACCTTTGATCTTTCAGTTTCCGTATTCTTTTACAACTTTTCCTTCCATGCTGAACTCCTTCGTTTTTTCCCCGTAATTGTGAACACCACTTTCTTTCTCAAGGATAATATGAGTTTTGCATGTTGTTTTCCCGTGTGTTTCTTACTCATGTTTTTCATTCAATTCAATTGACGAATTAGTTTTTTTCTTTTTTCTTCTTTTTATCCCTCTTTTTCTACAACACAACCAAACATCACACCACCACACAAATAAGGTTTATCTTCACACAGAACACTAAATTATTTTTTTCTTCATTCACCATTACCATTTTGCGCAGTGTGGGCAATATTACAGACGTGAGAAAGAGTGCGTGATACACTATAATTGCTGCTGCATAAACAAAATGAATAAAAAACGTGTTGGAATAATAATTTCCATCTGTTTTCTTAATTCTCAATATAGCTTTTATTCTGCTGACACGTTTAAGAAAATTCATTTAAATTGTCAACGTCATTGTCAAGAGAAATGGAAAAGAGGGGCATTGCATAGCTACGAGTATTTGCTGCTTGCATGGTCATGATAACGACTATAATGTTACATGCAACCAAGAAAAGAACTCTCATTCTCAACTTTTCATTCATTTTTATATGCCGTTGTAGATTCAAAAAAAGCTTCCCTTTCTTGAGACGATGGTACAGAGAGGATGGGTAAATGACACCCGAGAATCTTCAATTTCAAAGCCCACCACTGCTGTAAACCAATATAACTTTACCGTAATCACCCATGTCATATCATCAACATTGCCATTTCAAACTTTAAAACTGGCACTTTCATCGTCTCATCATAGTATCATCATCAATGATAGTAGCATACTAATATAGGATAATGTACAATAATACTAAAAAAATATATATAACATTTTCAAAGACATGCCTTTCCCTTTGCTGCTATACACAAAAGCGTTTAATAACAGCAGTTGTTCTCTCTGTTTTGTATTTTGTAATAAAAATTGGAGAATAGGAAGTTAGCCGTGTTGGTATTATCAGCAGCAGTGGTGCAAGTATCACAATCATAGTCAAATTTCTAATTATGATCATCTGCCACAAGCCCATTTTGTTTCATCTTTTCTCTCTCTCTCACACTCACTACTCATTTGAATGGAACCTATCTTCGTCTTCTTTTTCACTGCCTTCCTCATCTTAATCCTTTTTAAGAAGATACTTTACTACAAAACACCCACCCGCAGTAGTGCAGAAGAAGAAGAGAAGCACTCGTCGTCGTGATGATCATTACCACTTTTGAATTAAGCCAGCTAGCACCCCAAAAAAGCCTAGCCATCCAAGATAGCTCAAAGCAGCAATATAATAGCGTGGCATCCCATCATAAATAAAAAGGAGGTGGAAATTAATGGCATGATGAAGCATCACCATAATATTGCCTTGCTCTCATACATAAAATACATATATACATTATTATATGCTTCTGCTGCTTCAGTCATCCAAGACACCACACAATTCAATTTTATATATACATACCATATACTACTTAATATTACATGTGTATAGTCAAAAGGACTATGCTCTTTTTGTTATCCTTCCAATTTCCTTTGGCAAATGAAAAACACGTTCTCTTTTAACAACTAAGCTTCTTTTCAAAAGAACGTATTGTTTTGACTGGCTATGTAAGTAGACAGTAGACGTTATGAAGAGTGGAGAAAATATAAGGATCTTGGCAAAATGCGTGATCTATTGTGTTACAAAATGGGAAATGGAGTATGTATATGGTAAAGAGCATAGAACGATAAAGAAGATGAGCTTTAATCTTGAAGAAGATGCACAGTGATAATTAGCAAAACACGATGTTCTTTTGGTGAATTCTAATAAAAAACAAAAGTAAGCATATATACTTCAAAGTGCACGCATATACTTATCAAATATATATATAATGTTCAACAACCACCATTTCAAAATCGATGTATATGCACATGTGTACGTAAAACATATAAACATATATGTTTACTGTTGAAATGTTTTATGCATGTGAGCATCATTACTCTCTCTCTTTTATACCAAATTTTAATTACTTTTCCTGCTAAAAACATTCTGGTTGGGAACGTGAAGTGCAGTAGGGTATTATTGCAGCTACTACTGCTGCTACGTGTACAAGGCTAAGGAACAAGGTTGCACTAAAAAACGTTATATACGTTTTGATACTCCAGACAATAAACTGTTCACATGTTAATAATATATTATGTATACTGCTTTTTCATCATGTTTCCATACAACAACCTTTTACCCTTTTCTCATTGTGTGTGTCACAACTCTAATCACAAAATACGTAACACTACAATACATACAATACACACATATATACCTACATACATTATCATTGTGTTGACGACAACAGAGTGATGTGATGATGATGACGATGATGGGAGAAGGGAAAAAAATATTAATTACGATGTGCTGCACATCAATTAATTAAGTTGCCACTTCGATTACACAGCCGAGCATAAAAGACTCCTATATATCGATGCTCGTGTCTCGGTACATTTTGCATATAACATTGCCAACTTATTTAATAGTATGCCAAAAACATTTGTCTACGCCACATGATACTTTTTTTTCTGCTGGAAAAGGCCATGCTACTACGCATTAGACAAGGAAACAATATCAACCCCTTTTCCTTTCCATATGGGCGGAGAGACAAGTGAAAGTGCATTTAGGTATACATAGCTGCTTTTCATGCTGCTAGTTGTATAATGGGTTTGTAATTTGTCACCGAGCAAAATTACACTGACAATATAATTTTTAGTCAGCTATACAAACTATTATTATGTTTTTAATTTATGTATAAATTATATAGCTGGTATATTATAATATCATGTATTAAATGGATCAATTTGACTTGACGATAGAACAGGGTAATAATTTACGGATGATGCTATATACCTTCCTATAAAAAATGGGATATGATGATGATCAGGTGACACCCCTGCATATTATGTAACCATGCATGTAGGTATTAAGAACATAGCCACTGAACTGAAACGACTACAAGGATGACAGATATGAGCAATCATCATCATCATCCTCACATCACCATCATACTGTGTCATCTGCATGAATACTGTTATTATTTGTGCGTGAGACGAAATTGCTGTATAGTGACATAGGTAACTACATATAATGCCGGGGTTATATAAAAAAGAACCTAGACCAACCTACATAATATTTCATGTTTGTATGGTTATATGGAAATGATGATTATCCTCGCAGTAATAATAATAATAATGAAGAACTTTGTGCTCGCTTTGCCAGTGCGAAACAAAAGGGAATGTCAGCAGTGTAATCAATCTTGAAAATCGATTTTTTTCCCTTTCTCTCGTTCTCCTTTTTCTTTCCATATTTTCCCTTTCACTTCCTTGCCTGCGAATATGTAAATAATAAAAGATGGTTTTTCACCTTTCTTCTTTCTTTCCGGAGCTGTGGAGTGTAATTTATGTCTTGTGTAACCTTATACACACTTTTTTCTGCTTTGCTTATAATATAAATCCTTTTTTTAATATGCGTACACAATACACTCACTCCGTTTTATTGCCTCATCAAGAAAAAATGGGAATCAAACAAGCAAGTGGAATTTGACACTGGCACAAAAAAAGGATTAAATAAGAAATCTGGAATGTATATTGCATGTTTTGTGTATACTTACGTGTGTTTTTTGTGTCACACGGTATATGAGCCTATTTATAATGTATTTTGTTTGGAAG
Organism: Paronellides praefectus; assembly: GCA_027744595.1. Lineage (NCBI taxonomy): Eukaryota > Metazoa > Arthropoda > Collembola > Entomobryomorpha > Paronellidae > Paronellides > Paronellides praefectus. Next base: position 10,548 of record JAITYZ010001932.1, read on the forward strand.
TTCCCATTTCTTTAGCAAACACGAGTGTGCACACAACACACAACACACTCACACGCATTTCTATACCAACTATCTCTCAGTCATCCAAGTTTACGTAATATTATTCCATGAGAAAGAGATATGCACGCTAATGCGAGCTTTACATTACGCATTTAACATTGTACCTTT
>JAITYZ010001933.1:0-17017 GCA_027744595.1 Paronellides praefectus
AAAAAACGTCAAGTCCTCATTTTCATTTTTTTTTCGCAGATAAATCAATATACATGCTTCCATGCATGCAAAACATAAACATTTGAAGAAAAAATACTCGCTTTCGCTCAAATGAAACTCGCATGAAAAAAACGAAGATGTGGTGGTATGGTTTGATTTGGTATTATTTTATTACCAGAGAACCAAGATAACTTGACAATACTGCTGGTCACTGACTGTCAATTTCAATGTACATAGCAGTTAGTGTGATAAATTTAATTACGTACGTAACTTACGTACGTGAATAAATAACTCGTGGGGGTTCATTCACATTTTCTAATTTTGAAATTATTTTACCGTTAAATAAACATGGCATTAAAATAGTTTTGTAGAAATTTTTCGTTAAAACTCAATAAATTCTTAACTGTGTTTGTGTAACTTACCATCGTAAAAAAGCTCCATTAAAAATTTATGACTCCATCGATTTGTAAAAATCAATTCTACTCCTTTTTATTATTTTCCTTCAATTACATGAGCAAACACAGTTTTAACAGTTAATAAATACATTTAAATTTACATTGAGCTTTTGCACATATGTAAAACAGCACAAAAAATGACAAATAAAAACCGGACATGCACACACAAACACACACACACGCACGTAAACAAGTCAACACCTCAGGATGACATGCACACAAATTATAAAAAAACACAACAAAAAAAAATTGCTCAAAACTTGCAAATTAATGCCATCATCTAATGAATGACTCGTTAATTAACGGTGTACACCACAACACATAAACAAATGACATGTCATTGTTATTTTGGGTTATCACATTTTATTTTTTATTAAACAAAATTTTACAACACATTTCCATAATTTTTTGTCAAACAAAATCTGTTTTCTTTTTTTGGTACTGGACAAGCCGGGATAATATGACACCGCTCAGGTAAGCACGTCAACTATGTCTAAAGTACATTTTGCGTTTTGACAGATGCATTTTTTTAGACAACACATTTTTTTTGTTCACAAACAAACCAAACAAACATTCACAATCACATTGTTAATTCACAAATGTACGGACAGTGTTACAAATAATTATTGTCAAATTATTATTAATTTTTTAGTCCAAGTTTTTTTTTCATATGCACATATTATATTGGAGTTCAGATGTATGCATTTTCCAATTTACCGACTTAAATCAAATGAAAATGATAACCAACAGGTAGATGTGTGTAGATCAAACTCAGAGGTTTAGATATCGGCTCTCACAGGATGTGTTCATCGTGGAGCACCAGAGGATACTAACTTGTCTGAAAGATTTTTTAAAAACGCAATGTGTACAAGCAAAGCAGAGAGAGAGATGATAGCTCTCACAGTATCAGCCTCACTCGGAATCATTCGTATTTTCGTATATGCTCAATATCGAGAGATGTGGTGGTGAGCTAGTCGTCGTCGTCCTCGTCGTAAATGTGTGGATCTGTTGTTGTTATTGTCTGTGTTGCCGTGTCTGTCTGTGAACAATGCTGACTTGGCTGCAACATGCCAATGTTCACTGTGCAACTTTACAGCATTGTTCGTATTCCTTCACCAACTATATACACTTCCCATCCACATGCTCAGATACGGCAACAATACAGCAACCCTTTTCTCCCATCAAAAAACCAAAAGAGTTATTTTGCTCTGCTGCTGCAGCAGAAGAATTCTAATTTTGTGGGTGAGTGCGTGTTGTATGTAGGCAGCAGAATACTACCAGTTGTGTAGATTTCAAATTCAAATATTATGTCCATGTCCAAAATATGAAAATTTTACAATGCATCGTAACAAGTTGTATTTTGATATTGCACGTTTTTGAACAAAGCTCAAGAAGCATAAACTCTTTCAATTTCAATATTTTTCAATGCTTCAACCAGCTTCAACAGCAGCAGCAAAAAAAACAAGCAGAAGAACAACAATGACGAGAATCAACCCCTCGACAGCGCGCTCTAGAGATGTATAGTAAACTCATTAGGCTAACAATGTTTCTACCCAAATGTTTGCCCTGTTAGTTTGAAGATGGCAATTTCAATATTTTTCAATGCTTCAACAGCAGCAGCAAAAAAACAAGCAAATGAACAACAATGACCAGAATCGCACGACAGCGCGCTCTAGAGATGTATAGTAAACTTATTAAACTAACAACGTTTCTACTCAAGTGTTTATCCTGTTAGTTTGAAGATGGCCAGCCAGACTTTGCAATGATTTGAACGACGGCAGAGGATTCTTGCTTTTCTGAGGCATCCATACTTGGTGGCTGGTGGCTGATTGATGATGTTGATGTTACGTGGAGAATGGAGAATGTGAAGACAAAAGGTGGCGACAAAGGTGTGATTAGATTTTTAAGATAATGTAAATTGATTGATTTTCGTTTGCATTTTTGGTTGGTGATAGGCACTAGGCAGGCACAGGTTTCGTTAATCGTTTGCATTAATTTGTAAAAAAAGCTATTCCATTTTTTTATCTTCAATCTTCTGTCCTCAAATTTAAATAAATTTTCTTTTTCTTTGAATATTTTTTTTGCTGATAATCGCGGATCGAGCCTTTCAGCCGCAGCTGATTACATTATTGTTCCAGTGGCATCCGTCGAAACTGATAGAAGTCTAGTCCAATTGGAACGCGTACCTTTTAATTGCGGTTAATCTGGCTGTGTTTGAAATCGTCAAAAACTCATCTTCAAGGTAGACAGGTGACTGAAATACTTTTTGATTGTTTATTTTTATTTTCAAGTTTCTTTTTTGGCGAGAATCCCTTCAGTAATCATGAAAACATGAAATTAACCTGTGAATTTTAGATCTGATTTGTTTTAATTCTTTTACCTATTGATTTTATTTTTATTTACTTTGATTTCATGTTAATTACAAATAGTGACTGAGTTGGCCAAAAAAACGACAAAGAATGGATAAACCAACGGCGAAAACTAACGTCCGCATTATTGTAGATGAACAAGGTATTAAAGAAATTATAAAATGAAACAAGTTCAATCAAATTAATTTGTAGGGTAGTTGATTAGCTGTCGGGTTTTTTGTATGACTATGCCAAAAAGAATTTATGTACCTGACCAATGGAATTTAATTTTTAATTTATTGAGATTTTAAATAATCGTTTGTCTTTGATTTATAGGCAAGTGGTTTTACCCAGCCACTCAACGCAGCGACGGCACCTGGAGAAATCCGATTGCAATCCGAGAAGGTCACGTTCCTGCAGAGCTTCAGGAGAAGTACGTTTGCAGAGGGAAAAGAGAAGCAACTGGCATGGCACAGAGATCAGTCCAAGGAACTGGAACCGAAATCCAACAAGACGAGCGCCCAGTTGAAATGCATTTGAAGAAAGAAACTCGGGGTGAACATTGTGGAGCGAAGGAAGAAGATCGTAATACTACTGATTGGAAAGATTCTGCAAAAGCCAAGCCAAAAGGTTCCGCAATGCCCGTAATGTCGTTTTTTTTGGATCACTTGGTTCCTGACACTGATTCGTCTCTTGGAACAAGTAAAGACAGTGGATCCACCTCCATGGGTTATGATAACATGACTTCTGCTGACTTCTACAGCAAAGAAAAGGATTTTGGATTTCTTGGACTATTATCTTCTACAGCTGTAACTAAAGTGGAATTGGAAGATCATGGCCAATCGTCTAAAACACGTGCAGCTGAAAACGTATTTAAAGATACTCGCCCATTGTTTAAAACACGTGCATCTGAAGAGGTATTTAAAGATATTGGTCCATCGTCTAAAACGTGTGCAGCTGAAGTGGTATTTGAAGATATCCCCCCATCGTCTCGATCACCTGAAGCTATAAATGCATCAATTAGGGTGAAAACTGTCAAGTATCTTCAAGCCCAATTGCCAAAAATTGAATCACCGCCACTTTCAATTGATCTCGTAGACTTTGGAAAAAATAAGGAAAAGGAACTCTTATCTGCACTTGAATTGTTGGAACAGGAAAAGCAAACAGATTTGGAAGACTTTAAACGAATGATAAACTCTGGTTCTCTCGCCGAGAAAGAGTGGGTACAATGTTGGAACGACATTGCGAATAAATGGAATTTGATTAAAACTTATGAGAATGAGAAGCATATGGACGATAAGGATTTGGTAGAACTTGCAAGGAGCCTGAAGATTTCTTATTCTTAAAATGATGATCAATTTATCATCTATGCTGTGCTGTATATAGTTGAAAATTAATTAGTCAACAATATATACTATACTATTATTAATAGTCTATTAAACTAGTTGTATTTTTACTTTTTACACCAAATAAGTATTTCCTTGTTTCTCCAGATAAGTCTCGCCGCGAGACTCTCGTATTGAAATTAATTGTTTCCTGTTGTTGTAGTCAGTAGTCAGTGTTCTATTATTACCTACATATATTATTATTAATGATTAAATTATGAGATTGATTATACACGATGTAAAATAATTAAATCTGCATTGTAAACTGTGGTAAAACGAAAAAAAAATGTAAGAAAAATAATAATAAATTTTTGTATTTGAATTTATATTTTATTATTGGTAACCAATCTATTAACCCTTTTATTTTTCATAATATCTGTAAAAAAAGAACTCTGCAATCAAAATCATAAAAGTTATTAAGGGTACAAATGAGAACTTGCCGCTGGGTGTTGTTGTGCCGCGCCCCAACAATAGTTGTTATTGTCAAAATAATAATTAAAGCAATCTACTGTAGTTGCGGCTGCTGCTCCAGGAGGATAGAAATCTCCACTAGCACTAGAATAATCGGTGGAGGTGCCTAATGAACTGAGGTAACTGCTACGGCTGGTTCCATTCACGTGTTCCGTTTTACCGGTCCATAATAATCCACTACCGCCACTTGCAGCAGATGAAGATGATGACGAGGTCATTCCCATCAATCCCCCATTTCCACCTCCACTGGAACTAGTTGCCCCAATTGCTAGTGTATTAGCGTAGGGCATGGTTGGGATTGCCCATGCTGGCGGTGGACCACCAGCAGACAGACTTTGCAATGCGGTATCAGAGATAAAACTTTCACTAGAGCCACCATAATCTGCGGCTGCTGACGAGTAAGAAGCGCCGTAGTAAGGGGGATGATGATGATGATGGCTACTGCTACTACCACCAGAAGAATTCCCAGTGGTTAAACTGCTATTATTACCACCACCCCCGCTTGTTTGGGACGAAACATGTTCATAATAATCCAAGTGGAATATATCCGATGGCTTGAAAAATGTATCTGAGGAGGAGCTGGGGACTGGAGGATAACTGGAGGAGGATCCCCCACCTGAGGTTGGTACTTTGATTGCAGAGGCATCTGGAAATTGGGGAAACTCGAGATTTCTTCCTGTTGATATGGAAGATGAGGAAAGGGGTTGAATTGAAGAATAACTTGTTGGATTACTACTGATATTATTGCTATGATGATGATGATGGTGATGATAAGAATGCTGGTGATGGGGGTGGTGGTGGTGGGGATGAGATGTTAAAGGTGGTGGGCTAATTGCTCCTCCAGCTGCAGACCAAGCAGCAGCCGCCGCCGCTGCTGCTGCAGCAGCAACCGCTGGACCTTGTGGCCAAGGTACGGCTATACTGGAACTCGGGCCACTGGCACCACCTCCTACCCCCAGCTTTGTGTCCCCTGGACATATGCAACTGGACTGACCACATCGGTAACAAGTTTTGAAACTTGAAGCCTCACTAGGGTTTGTCAGGGCAAGTGGTCTTTTTTCAGTTTGCAACTTCCGCTTTCTACGAATCTTGAATCCTTGTTTTGTTGGATTCGGCTGAACATAGCGAGTTAATTAATGAAAAATTAGGTAATTAATGATTATACCGGTGAGTAATGATTATGAAAAGGTAAAACTAAGGAGTTATGATATGAACGCACCTGTTGTACAAGAGCAACCTTTTTCGGAATCCGGATTTTCTTAGGTTGCCCCACTTGTGACGTAAGAAACTTTTTTCGAGACTTCCACTGTCTTTTTAGTTTCCGGTTTGGGGTGATCGTGGACTCCTTTGGCCTGTTTTAAAAATGCATTATGCATTTTTTTATGAAACATATTTGTGGAGAAAATATAGTCAAAAGAAATATATACCAATCTGTACCATTGGGAGACAGAAGGAACTGTTGCGTCGTTGATATCCCAATCTGTCTGATGCTGACTATGATTGTTGTTGAGACGTGATCCAGATGATGATGATGGAGAAGATTGCTGTTGAAGATGGGGTTGATGATGATGATTGTGATGATGATGATGATGATGATGAGGGTGAGAAACTGCTAAAGGGTTGTTTGTGGTGGAAGGAGTGCTTGCGAGAGTGAGTCCAGCAGAGGCAGAAGTAGTAGACACGGTCATTGTTGTGGGCAGTGTGGTTGGAGCCTGATTCTGGTGAATTGTTTTCATCATCATCATCATTTTCCTACTGCTATGCTGCTGCTCCATTTCTTTGTATTGATGAATAAATCTTAATTTTGTTTTGAGCATTGCCTTTGTTTTTTTGAAATATGAAAGGGTTGAAAATGAAAAGCTTTTCCTTTTTTTCTTAATTTTAGATTGGTTGATGTCCTTTTATTCTCATTATTGTCACGTTAAAAAGCTGAAATATCAAATTACGGGCACATTATAATTCCTATTTAAAAAAAATTATCTTTGTTAATCATCTAGTCAATATCATGTTCAAGTTCCAAAGGATTACAGATTTTTATAAGCTTTCTCCGACATCAATCCTATTGACTGTATTGAGTAATGGCCAACACTACACTGCATAAATTGCAATTGATTTTACTATTTTACTACCATATTTAATGCTTAATATGTCTAATATCTATGTAATCAAAGTTATTTTACTTTTTTCACCAGTGAAGTGGTTTTCTGAGAAAAATTTTCTCACAACCCGTATTACTGTATTGTAAAATCATATGCCAATTTTATTTAAACAGTTTTACAACAAAACGCTTCGTCTTGTTCAATACTGTGATGTGTACTACAATAATTTTATATTTTTTATTGTAGAATTTACATTTTAATAATTTATAGTATTTCTTTGATGCCGCTTGAAAACAAATTTGGACCCAGCTGTCTTTATAATCATTCAGATGCGACGGTAATTGCTGGGTTTGATGACTGCCTCCATAATAATGTATAAATAGACAATAAGTTTAATTTAGTTTCATAGAAAGATTCAATGTCAACAATGTTTTAGTCAGAATGTCATTTTTTACCGAAAAAAATCTTAAATTTTACTTCAACACAAGTGTACCTATTCAAATTCTTAGAATGTAAGCTAACGCAGACATGAAGGGTTAAAATAGCTCAAGATGTCAAATGTCAACTAAATATCATACTTTCACTGGATTCATGAGTACTCCTCATTGAGTATAGTATGCCTTCCTCTGACAAACACAAAAAGTTCTGTTCGGAAGAGACTGAGGATAATGTTTCACATTACCCCAAATTTTAACATAATTGACTAAGGTGTCCAAAGATTCCGGTGCATTTATCATTGTAACTTAAATACATACTGGGGATTTAAATAAACAGATCAAAAAGTCGGAAAGGATGAATTTATAGATTTCAATAAAGTACTGCTCATATTATGCAATTACACAGTAAAAAAATGTCAAATTCTTAATTATGATTATGACAGGTAGGTCGACCAACAATGTATCCAAATTTAAATATATCTAATCTTAATTCAGTTTTACCTGCATTGTAACAAGCGGGCATCCAGTTCCATCAAATTATTACAAACGTTGATTCCAAATAATTCACAATTTATTTTTAAAAATTTAACTTTCACTCAACGTTTAAACTTTTAAAAATTTTATATTCCAGTTTTGAACGTATCACTTAAACTCTGCATTGTCACAATTCATTTTTATTAAAATATGATAATAAATTACAGTAAGCTCTTTTTTATTCGTATCAAAATGTAACACCAACACTTACAAAAAATATAAACTTATGAATGTGCTTTCACCTTAAATAAATTATCAACACTGCATAAATAATATTAAATACTGTTCATAAACCGAAATTGTCACTTAACTAATCACACTTGTCACTCAACCTTTCCATTCTGTATTATTTAATGAATTGCCCCAACAAAAACCAAACTTTACTTTTTGATTGACACGCATGGAATTGAATGAAACAAGTGGTAACGGTTTTCATTAAAGCCGCACATTTACACAAAACACCACACACATCTCTCTCAGAAGGGAAAGGGTTGATGCCACTTTGCCTCGCCTTTACTTTTATCACTACCACTGGAATCTCTGGAATGAGGCAGCTCCTCCGACCAAATCCAGTAGTAGTGGCACGCTTGCTTCATCATCATTACTACTGCCACTACTCAGATTCCTTTTGGGCCACTACCGTATTTTTTTACTACAAACAATGTTTACTCCTTTTTTCCTCTCTCTCTCTCTCTTTTCCCATATTATGCTTTATTTACAACAACCTCAGAGCACCGATTAACATGATGATCATGATGATGAGAGGAGACAAGTTGTTGCCCGCCTGTTTTTTATGTAATCTGCGCTGAATTAAATTCATTACACTTTACACGACATTGCATTACAAAAGGTTGTGTGTGTGTTAAAGCATTATAACAACAACAAATAACAAACAAGTGGATCTCTACAGATTTTACAACACACATTCATTATTGTGTGTTGTAGCTACTGGGGTGGAGCAGATCAGCATCCCCCTTTTTATATTCTTCCATAAACAAAACACGTTTTGGATTAGGTATTTTTTCTGTATTAAAAAATATGATGTGTGTATGCTTTTTTTATTATGAGGCTTTTGCTGCTGTCACAAAAATAAATTTGGCTCCTTCACCGTTTACACTAGATCATGATACATGATATGATGATGATCATCATCACAGTATAATAATTTTCTGTATTAAAAAAATATGATGTGTGTATGCTTTTTTTATTATGAGGCTTTTGCTGCTGTCACAAAAATAAATTTGGCTCCTTCACCGTTTACACTAGATCATGATACATGATATGATCATCATCACAGTATAATATGCATATATTATTGTTGTAAAAGTTATTGAGATTCCGTTAGATTTTTTTTAATTCTTGAATCAAAGTACAGATCATATTTTTGGTGTATTTTTTTACCATGGACCATGTCTGCACTTTTCCCTTCATATTTTTTTTCTTGTCCACAAGGCTTATATTATTATGATGCATTATTGTTGAAAATCGTTCCAAAACTGGACCACACAGAAAATAAAATATTTTTAAGGAAAAAAAAATTTGATGAAAATATTAGAATGAAAAAGACGAGGAGAAATTACAAGATAATTCAAGATACTGACATGAAAATTGATGTCAAACGGGTTCATATTATTCGCTCTCTTCTGTGAGCTACACAGATAAACGTACAGACAATATAATATGAGATATAAAAAGGTGACAGGAGTAAAAAAATATATAAACATTATAGAAAATAAATCTGCAGAAGAGCTACCAGATCAGAAGCATTCTCAGCCTCAGTGTTCAAACCACCAATAATTAATTACTGTTGTGTTGTAATAGCTTATAAGACATGTGTATATATTCATTTTTTAAACCTTTATAGCCAGTTTGAATTATGAAAACTGATCTTCATTTTTCTTGTTGAATGACCCCTTCTTTCACAGTAAACTTTACATGCTAATTATAAGGTATCAAAAAACGCATTGAGGCTTCAACGAGTTATTAGATAATCATTTGCTGCTCACTATAAACTCTTTTTGCTGCTCTTCATGTTGCTCATGTTGCTATACACCATTTAATATTATAAATTAATATCTAAATCCAGCCCATCTCCCAATAAAGAAGGAGATTTCTGACTTTTGGATTTGTTCCCAATTTCATTGCATGCCATTTGCCATGATGATGGTCATCCAAAAGAATTCATAATAATATTATATTTTTTTTGGTGAGATGAGAAAAAGAAGAGAAGCACTTGGCTTGTCACGCTTTCATTTTTTGATATCATAATTCATAAAATAAAATAAAATAATAGGTAAATTACTAGATATACGCATTAAACAATGAATTGTTGTTATAATTTCTATATATTATTTTGGTGATAGTGAGATATTTAGCTTGAAGCTGGAAATCCACAACGCAACACAAGTCAAGATTTATTATGTCAAACATTGAACATGGCTACGTGTGTTTGTGTTTGTGTGTGGCTGCGTTGTACAAGATGAAGATGAAAAAGTTTCATCCCTCTGCGTCTGCACTACTGCATCGCTACTGGAGGCAGTAGCAGCAGCAGCAGCAGTAGTAATATTACGTGTTGTACAGCAGCAGGGGATGATGAAAGTCAGTAGCAAAAGATTTCAATTCAGGAGCCAAAAAAATATACTGTGATATGGAAAAAAATAAGACAAGTAGTGGGACTACTAAAACATTTTTTTATACCTTTTTATTTAAGAAGCTCACACACATGCACCAAAAAACATTATTATTATTAATCAATAAGATGGCAAGGTGTTAAAGGCCGTGTATTATGCTAATTACAGGTTTCATCCTTCTAAACGTCAGGTGAGGCTGAAGTCAAGCCTCCAGGTAGGATGAAGATCACGGAGGGAGGTAAACTCGTAATAAAACATAATAATATTATTTTGTGAGATTAAGTCTGATTGTTGTGATTATGATTATATGATTAAAATCTGGCTATCATTAATTTATATTACATAAAAATAAATACATGCAAGCAAGAAAAACAGTTAGGTATACAAAAAGAAATGCTTGCTTGCAACTGCAATACGACCTGTGTGAGTGTGTTTTATCCGTGGGGGTTCCGTTGTCTCTTTTTATTCCACCTTTGCATGCACACAAAGTGCATGACACATTGCTTTTGTTTTATTTTATTACTTTGGTGGTGGAAAAAAATATCAATGAATTATTGTCGCACTTCAAATAAAAATATATACCGTGTAGAGTTCAGCAGTAGCTACAGTAGTAAAACATCTGCCTAAAAAAGTCATGATGCCAATATGTTAATTATTAAAAGCTTCCTAGAGGGGCCTTTATCATTTTTGTATGTTCCGGCCGGCCGTACGCGCTAATAACGATTTCGAATTTTTTAACTCATTTTTTTGCATATTTTTTATTAGTCGTCACTGGGACTTCAGTTTATCACAAACAAAAAATGAAGAACAACCCAATATTGCGATAAGGATGTAATTTAATTGATCATGATAATAGTTTATAATACAAAATTATAATTACCTATGCATCAAGACGAAATTATACTACGCTTGTGGAAATGCTAAGGAGACTACATCAGGCGGAAAACCCTTTCCAAGAAAAGAAATGTCCTAACTAAAGGTCTCAATGCCTATCGCACCGGAACTGGCGAAGCCTTTTTTGACAGTCCCCACGTCGAGAAATATTGCTGGCAAACGTTCAAAGAAGGTCCTTTCTTACATCTATTAGGATTAATTATTATTACCTTTATTGCTACATATTATGCTGCTTGTTAGTTACAATGTGCATGCATAGTGCGCATTCACACCAGCACACCACATTCTTGGCAATCTTTTGGAGTATTTGTCTTTTTTCTTTTAAGATAGATGGATAAAATTGATGGACATACAAAATTTCATTTAATTTTTCTCTTGTTTATTTATTGGGGGTGGGTGTAGTGTAATATCTATTTTATGCTATGATAAGACTAATTGCAAGGTATATATTCATATTACGCTCAGATCCATAAGTATTTTGGTTCCCAAATTGGAGCTGAATAGCAACACGTACTGTTGTAGTAAAAAAAAGGAATAAAAATAAATTATTGCTCAGGGCTTGTCACATTTTCATTTCAACTTGTATTCAATATTGGTTGATCTTCTGAGATGCAAAAAATATATAATATTTTATATACCTAATATACAAAAGGTATTCATTACAGGATGGACATTGCTACTCCATTATTATAAAATATTATGTAGTTTTAACAAGCAAGGTAAGGTAATCAACCAATACTATTACCTGTGTTTGTGTGTACTGTGCACAGGTAAGCATAATGAAGTAACCCTTTTTTTGATATACTGAATTGGTTTATAATAAAAAAATAAAATTGGAGTCGTGTCCATTTCATGCAATATCATATTTCATTGTACTTTTTTTTCATACTCTCAGCTTTCCCCTCATCCATTTTGACAAAACATAATAATTATTATTACTCATGTGAAGTCATACATACACTATCATTAGCCAAAAAAACCACCACCAAGCCACCAACCAGCAAACCAGATTATCTAAGCGGAGTAAGTAGCCAAACAAGCAGAGAGAAGCAGCATCAATTAAACCGTACATGATCGCCTATTAAAAAATATAATTTAGATTTAAAAAAAAATATATTACATTTTTTTATGATATGAAGGGTAGGTCGCCACACACAAATAAAAAAAAGACAAGAGAGAAGACAGTTATGATGATCATGATGATTTCAGTTACGCTCCTTTTGACATGAGTAATTAACTGCGGCAGACTGGCTGGCTTTATAATAATAATATTGTATGGATTTGGATTGATGATGATAGCATGTTATAATGTACATTAAACGGATAAAGTTTGATTAAAATTGACATACTTATGAACTGGTTTATAATAGAGATCAGATCACACAGCCAAAAAAACTATATTGATAATAAAAAATGGAATTAACTTTTAATTGAGATTTTTTTCTTTAATTTTTTACATAAGGAAACATTTATATACCTACCTACATTAAAACTTTTTTCCTTCAAAATTTATTTTATTTTTTTGAGCAAGAAAATGCCTTGCTTTAAGAGTAAGAAGAGTGCCATTTATAATAGCCCACTAATGAACCAAGCTTGTTTACTCAGGAGTCTGTTTCAAGTTTAAAATGTTCGGTTTAGTTTTTCAAAGAGAAAGTAGACAAATAAACGAGAGAGAGAAAAAAAAAGTTAGTTTGAGAGACGGAAAGAGAAAGAGCAGGAGAGAGAGAGAGAGAGAGAGAGAGGATGAAGCAAGAAGGAAGAATGGATAATCTGTGCGATGCGATGGAAAGTAAGTGAAAAGGATCAAAAGATGGGAAACTGCGAACTAAACGGATGTTTAAATATTTTAGTAGAGTGAAGAGTGGCACATGGAGAGAGAGAGAGAGAGAGAGAGAGAGAGAGAGAGAAGCAATTATCCAATTTTATGGTTTGTTGCATGTGAATTGGAACACACACAGCCATGTAGCCAGCCAGCCATACAGCAGTATTACAAGGTTTAAAAGGAGTTTGTTCCATACAAACAAACACACACAACAAAATCTCCAGCAAAATAGCTTTAAATTATCATCATTGGGATAAAAAAAATATGTTTTTTGGTTGGTTTGGTGAGAGCAAGAAACAAGTGTACGTATTTCTATACTTAAGCAACAGCAAGTTTTTAGTGAGTTTGCTTTCAAGGCTCTCTCTTTTCTTTCTCCTCTGCTTTTTCTCTGCTGCTGCTGCTGTGTTAAAAGGCAAACAAGAATACAAACACAGGAGACAGACAGAAAGAGAGATACGTTGCTGATGATGATAATGTGATGGGATGATTTTGTTGATGAACAAATTACTATACACAAAGAGCAAAGGGGAGAGAGAAGGGAAGACAAGTGTACAAAAAGGATCACTAAATTGTGAAATAAATATATATATAATTTTTTTATTTTATCAAAGGACTCTTCCCTCTCTCTATTTTAACAAAAGAGTAGTAGAGAGACGTCATCAACATAATCATCAGCAGAGTTTGAAAATTGAATGCTCGCTTTATTTCTGGTGAATTACTTTGGTACAATGCAAACAAAGCAAAAAAATGTACTTTTGACATTTTCCCGAGGAGTTGAGACAGAGAGAGAGATTTGATGAAAGGGTGCCTTCGAAAATGAAAAGGGAGACGACGACGAGAAGGAGAAGGACAGCTTTTATCTGAGTCTTGGTACGTTTCATCATCACCAAAATTGACTATTGTTGTTTGGTCTGCTCCAGTTTAAAAAAAGGACGACACCGGACATTAGATACCACGCCATAGTAGAAAATGAGTCTGGATTGCACAATAACAATGTGTCTCTATAAAAAATATTATATTCATTATCTTTGATCCTCTCTTGTGTGAATGGTAATTTATACATTTAAAAAAACATTAAATAGATTAGTCTGCTTTTGAGGTCTGTTTTAGACAAATAATTTAAAATTTGTTATGTAATTTTGCTTTCTGTACATATGCATGTTGATATGATGAAGAGTCTCTGTGGAGTCTGCTGGACTGGAGTAAAGTGAGAAACTAAAAAAAAGGAAAGATGTTATCTTTAAGATTGTGTTGTTGGTTTGTTTGTTCAGTTTAATTTGATTATTTGTTCAACCAAAGAGATAAAGTATAGAGTGGATGACTTAATTTCATTTTGGTTCGAGCAGTAAATTAACATGTAATGTATAATATAATCTATAATGAATTTCACGATAAAAACGATAAATATCATAATTCAACCATAATTAAAGGCAATTGCAACTAGGTATTATTGAATGTTGACGTTGTTGACCTAAAAAAAATAACATAGTTAAGCGCCGATAAAATTATTATAAATAGTTAAGCACATTTAACTATTAACGAAGGTGATCTTCTTCCGGAACAGTTTAAAATTTAAACTTTAAATAATGAACTTCGGTTAGATTATTTGATTTTGAACTGATGAAACAAGTCGTAATAAATATTATGCCATTTTTATAATAATTAATGCCAAGTAATAATTTTTCCATTGGTTAAATAAAAATTTCTTTGATTCAGTCGACATATTTTTTATTTTTTTAACGAATACTTCCACCTTCACTCCACACATTATATTTTTTTTACAGAATATCCTAAATTGGAATAGTAGCTAATTTGTTTAGTAATCTAAACCTCAACTAATTATTGTAACTAGTTATTTGATTACCTGCAAAAAAAATCCGAAAACAGTCAACGAGAGAGTTGTATCCTTGTGTTTAGTAATTTACAATTTACGTACAATTACTAATTTCACTAAAAAACTACATTACATACATCTGTACAACTTGTTTAACTAAATATTATAATCTCGTATCGTTATTATTATAATTATTAATATTATTAACATAACGTTATGTATTACATTATCAAATCAACAAAAATAAGATTGCATTATATTCTGGATTTGGCGTTTCAGCTAAAATTAAAATTGACGTTGACGCTGTTGATATGACATGACATAATTATGCATCCCACCAGCTTAGGTAACATTAATTAGCTAATTAAAATATATTTTATTTAAAAGCCTAAAACTATATAAAACTACCTATTTTATTATTTTGTATTCTGTACATAATACATACCTGTATTTCAACAATCAAACATTCTGTTTTTTTCATACAAATTTCACGTAATACTTACATTTAAAGTGTTTTTATCACTATCACAACAAAAATTGTTAGTAGACTACATAAAATTGGTAACAAAAATACACCTCTTGGTTGCCTTTTTTACTATACATTTACAGTACAGCAGGGTAAAATATTATAATAGGTTATGTGGTATATTTTATGGTTAGGTATGTATGTACGCCTCAGATTACCCCAAACGTAAAACTGAAGTTAAAAATATAGCTTTACATGTATCATTTTTACTACATTAATAGGAAACACATGACATTCAACAGAAACCCCTCACTAGTTACAAAAAAAACTAGAAAATTTTAACTGTTTTTTTAAATCTATTAAAAAATTGCATGTTTATTTATTATTTTTTTATATTCATATCTCATGTTGTATTTGACAGAGCCTCAATCGTCTTTAAAATCCACTCTGTCGAACTGGCTATTGAACTCACTTTGAACTTTTCTATTCCACATTTTGGCCGGGAAGAGGACGTAGCAATGCCTGCAAGTGCCCACTCCTTTGTGTCGTCATTTTGACAGAATAAAGGACCACCTGGAAAAACTTTCACTTCCTTTAGACAGTCCTTTCCGGGTGGATCGTTTTCGAAGCAGAGGGATAAAGGTGATCTGGATAAGGAGTCGTTTTGAGATGAGGAAGGGGGGAATGTATGACAGGAGTCGGGGCTCAGTTGATGCATTGGGGTTTCCATCAGTTCGTCTAGTTCCAAAATTAAATAATAATTAAAATTGGTACATATTTTTTTCTAAATTAATTTTTTTATTGTCCCGTTTTTATTTTACCTCCTTTGCTCCATCCCAACCGCATACACCTCGCATTTGCTTTGTCCCAAGCTGGCAAGCTGATTCCTGTCCTTCCATCCGGCTCATCTGGCAGACAAATGTGTCTTGCAAAGTCGGAAAATATTACAGGACTCGCCATTTTGATAAGAACAAGGTTATCTCCTAGTGGACTCTTGACCATACCCACTACCCTCCTCTCCTGTTGCCAAGGGGAAGTGGTCGACATTCGGACGCGACCAAAGTGTACAGTCCAACGCGCCTTTTGTTGACCTGTGAAGCACTGGTCAGAGGTGAGTAACCATTGGGATGTGACCAAAGTGGCGTCGCACACGTGTTGACCGTCTTTGAGGAGAGCGGCATGCCAAGGCCACTAAATACAAAAACATGAAATGTTATATTTTAACTTTTTTAAATGTAGAAAAAAACAGATTATTTTTTTTAAGTAAATGTTACATCGCCGTGATAAGCCCATCCTTTGCTGACCCTCTGATGGGAAGGTCTTTGCCCACATTCTAAAAGAATTATTTGGAAAAACCGGAAGTATTTTATTAAAAACCGGAAATGGATTTTCCCCTTAATTAACACCTTTTGTCATAATGTCTCAATTTACCCAAATGATTGCATCCCACATAAAGCACCTTCCTCGTTGGACAGGTCCCTGCACTAAACGTCACTTCAGACGAGGAGCCAGGCTCCTGTATCCTCACATAGCTTGCTGCCTGCTCACCACTTCCCTTTTCACTCGAGTCTGCAGGTGGGGCCTCAGTGTCTGGCTGAATGCGCACAAAGGCTACCTTGCGGAATCCCAACAGCTCACAAGC